>JASDQU010011476.1:402624-412868 GCA_032191745.1 Picea mariana | reverse complement strand
ACAAGTCTAATAGATTAAGCGTGGCCAGAAAAGGGAGATGGAGTGGCAGCATCTGGCCCCAAGCTCCCGAGAAATATTATGCTTGAGGAACTGCAACCCATCCAAGGTTCTAGTAAGCATCATGGCCTTGTCCGGGATTATAAGGCCCTCCTACAAACTAACCCATAAAAGGTTGGTTGGGAATCATTCCAGCAGGAATGTTCTTTTGAGGTTTATAAAAATTACCCCCAGCCGGATTGGATCCGGGTTGGGGGTTTCCCAAAGCATGAAATTGACCTCCTCTAGGTGGGAATCCAGAGGATAGAGGTGGATTCATCATTCCAAATGTATTGGTCGAAATCAACATTGAGGAGGTAGGGGTGTAGGACAAAACTTGAGCAGAATCTTGTTCGTCAGGTTGGTTATTCCACCCAGAAGCGGGAGGATTGGACTCGGGGTTAAAAGCAGGAATGCCTCCCATATTAGGATTCGTTTGAGGGATTTGAGAACCACCAAACTAAAATGGAGTGTAAGGAGGTGTAGTTCCCCCAAGCCCAATGCTAGAATTAAGGCCAGCAACTAGGATGGTGTTTGAAAACTTCGAAGTAAAGTTCGGCATACCATATGAAAAGGGACTAGAAGCCATAGGGATGGACTGAACATTATAGCCCGGTGAGTGACCAAGATACCCAAAAGGGTTCAAGGCGGTAGCTTGATCATTCACTATAGGTCGAGCTATAGTAATGATAGGTGCCTCCGGCACTACAACCATTGAGGTTGCAGGAGTCGAAGGGGTTCCATTAACTATAGTGGGTGTGGGAGTCAAAGGGATCCCAGTGTTGTGAAGACTAGGTTCAATACTCATCCTTGTACAATCACAAGTCTGAATAGTGGATGTGTGTGTACCACGCCTAATAACTCTATTCCTTTTAGAAGGAAAAGACTCAAAATCCGGTGGTAATTATAATAAGTGAAAGGACTGGCGGGGCGGTTGGTCCGACTCCATGATGACTTAAGACTCTAAAGATAAAAAATATATCCTAAGGTCAACTAGTAATCAAAGAGCATACCAAAATTCAAATGGCCAATATGCATACAAATGGGGTAAATTAGCTGAGTGACCTCTCTCCTTAAAGAAGGAATGTCTCACTCAAGAGGGGCCTAGGACTCCCTGTTAAATATTGGAGGTAACATAATCAGTTATAAGGGCCCTCGTGGGTTTAACAACTAGTCGATTAGATCCCCTCGGAGAGGTAATCCTCCATAAAGGTTGTGTGTTGTCTGACCCTTATCTAACCCAGGGTACCTATAGAATAACCCCTGCAAGTAACCTATGAGACACCTAAGTCAAGAAACTAATAAACCATTGTATAATTGATTTATAGGAGAGCAGTCGTAAGTCAGGTCCACCGTATGGGAAAGGCAGAAAAGCCTGAAACCTTGAAAGCACTGCCTCTCACAGAGGTAAAGGCACTAGCAAGATCCCTAGATAGGAGTATATCCCCAGAAATATCTCTGATGCTAAGAAGGTATCAGGGGGATATCCCTTCAACCGACTTTGTGTGACCTCCTAATTAACTAAGGTGTGAGTGGAGCCTCCTGATATTACCAATTATACAATGGATTTATCCACTCCCTGTCTTAGACACATATGTTAATTTAATTGCCTTGGAGAAGTTTACTCACAAAATTCTATTCCAAGGCACTAAATCCTAAGCTAGTTTGTGCACCCTAGAAAATAAAATTGTGACTAATAAATTTTAAATTATAGCATTAATTTTAGTGGCCATGATTACTCAAAAAGGTATGGTAGTGAAACTCATGATGTTATGACTCTGCAAGAAAAATAAATATGAAAATAATGCAAAGTCCTAACTTTAACTTTCAATGAATGATATGCTTCTAATAACAAATGAAATTTTCAATTTCAACTCTGCAATTCTGAAGTAAAAATGCAATCTTTCATTATCTATACTAAGCTAATTACAAGGAATCAAAAGACAAAAATTCCAGGCAATAAAAAATGCCTTTTTTTTTGTATTTTCAATATAATAAAAATTAAAATGCATGGACTGAAAAGTAACTTGATATATAGCCCTACTGTGTATAGAAAAAGATAAATCAAGTAGGATACCAAGCAGCAAAACACCCAACCCAATGTACCAGGACAATAAAAAAGGAAAAGATGATGAGAAAGACTCTACCCAGAAATTCAACCAAAAATAGGTTTCATGTCATCCCACAAGCACTTAATAGGCATTACATAGACCCAAGAAGGCTTAGCAAACATAAAATCCCACCCAACAACCACCAGACCAAGAAAAAATGCAAGGAAAGTTGATGTACATGATTGTTCAAGAAAACAAAGCGTATATACGAATCTTGTAGAGGGATAGCCTGCGTATGTATGAGACTGTCAAGGAAAAAGGCGTGTATATGTTTCAAAAAACAATACCAGGCAAGGGATAAGTGTGAAAACTCTAACCTAGAGTGAACAAAGGTTGTCAAGCAATGATACGAAAAGAAAAACCATAAGAACGAGAGAAATCTAAGGAGAAAGGTACTCCAAACCCTAAGAAATAAGATTCAATCCCCAGTATGGTCGTCAATTCTATTCCGAGGAAAATCTCTCTATGGCTAGGGTAAACCACAATAGACGAAAACTATTGCATAAATCAACTCAATCCCAGAAACATGTTATATAAACCAATATGCAAGCGAGATAAGAAAGAGGCCTACCTCGCCTAGATGTTCAATGAAGTCCACCATTGAGCACTTGGACCCAAAGCTATATACATGCAACTAGTTCTCAACAAACAAGCAAAGCAAGAATATGGTGATAATATAAAAAGGTTATCACATTAGATAGCATAATCCATTAATATACATAACAAATACGCCCATGGATAATAACTCATATATTTTCAAGATATCAATTGGATGGGAAAGGAGTATTTCTATTAATAAATGATCAGCAGAAGTGAAAATATTACAAACTTCTGTGTCGACACAGTTCGGAACCGAGAAACTAAGTTCCTTCCATTTGGGTCTCCACCACTTCAATCCTCCACCAAAGGAAATCTCATAAGAGAGAAACAATGAGGTTCTCAATCAATAAGGGAAGAGATTGGGGGTTGAATACTGTATTCAGACTTAAAGGACAAAGGGATGGAGACTCAATATGAAGTAAATAATTTCTCCAAGGTAACTTTTCTCTCAAAGTTGAATTCTTTCTCCTCTTTCCATAGCTCGGAATTGGCCCATTTATAGCCTTGAAAATGGAACTGAAGGGCTGATTCGAAACGTTTCCAGTATATGGAAGGCCAAGGATCATAGATCTCCTATCATGACATGGAAACCCGACATTAATTTTCATTTTCTGGGACAAATCCCGATGTACGTAGGCTGTAGTGGAGTAGCCTGCGTATACACCTATTGTATAGTGTGCAGGATGCATACATGTGGAAAAATGTTTATTTTTGGCTCTGTATTTTACAAACAGGGATGATAAGTCTGGATGGGGAAATGGAGAAAGGCCTTTTGTGCAATATTGCATAGGGTGAGGCAAATATTGCTATATAATATATCTGTAGGGACATAAATTTGGGGGTTGAATGTTTGGAAGGAGAGGAATACTATAATCATTCTCACCTCTGGAAGAAGGTAAGGTTGTGAGAACCTCAAAGACCTTGAGGTACTTGTCCATGATGAGTTGCAGGATAGGAGGAACGACCTAAGAGGCTTATTCGATGACTTGGATGGAATTAAATTGAGCAATCACACCATGGTGGCCTTTCTTCAACAAATTTTCCATCCTGTGAGATCTCATGATTTCAAGATAGCCCACTTGGAGACCTCGGAGGGAATAGGGGTGAGTGTCTTGGGTGAAGCTCATATATAATTCTTTATAATCCATTGTGATTGGCCCTAGAGTGTGAATCCATTCCACTCCTAATAAAATATCACAACCACCCATGGAAATAAATAACATGTGGTTTTTTAGATGATAATCACCCATTTGGAGTTCGACATTCTCACAGTAGCCCCCACACTTCATAGTACCACAATTAGTGATGAGAATTTGAAAATTAGAAATAGGGAAGACAAAGAAATGCATCTCATTAGCAAGTCTACAATGAATAAAATTATGGGTGATACCACTATCAATCAATACCACCATCGGACTATGTTTGATGTAGACTTTGAGCTTCAATAATTTCAGGGTCGAAATACCCGAGAGTGCATGAAGTGATATGACATGTTCTGCTAGTTCCATGGGGGTTACTACTATATCTTTGGCATGATCACTTGGTTGAGCCTCATTTAGGAGCCTCTTTATATGGGATGTCCTCATAGGGAGAGAAAGTTGATGCATAAATCTAGAAGAACTTTTGTTCTCTACATTTATTCCCTGGGGAATACTTTTCATCAAAATAGTAGCAAAGTCATTTCTTGCGGCGTTCTGCCATTTCTGTTGGAGATATCTTTTGGACTTTCAATGTTTGTGTCGAAGTTGGGTGAGCCCTAGGGTGAGGATGGGTGAGAATTGGCACCTTCATGGGTGGGGTCTGAAGGATGGTCTCAGAATCCTTTGCTAATTAACATGCCTGCAACCAGGTAATAGGATAATGCATGTTCACATGATCCCGGATGGATTCCTTTAAGCCACTGATAAAAAATTCAAGGTAAAATGCATCAAATAATCCCTTAGTCCTGATATCCAATTGTTCAAATGTCATGATGAAAATATATCACTGATCTAGTTTGGTGTATCTTGGTGAGCCTACAACAAAAATGTGATTCCCTATCAAAACAAGCACAAATTTCTTTAGTGAACATGTTCCAAGTGGGTATTCCTAGATAACATTTCTTATGCCACTGCCACCACTACCATCGTTCTTGATCCAGGTACAAAACCCCTACAAGGAGTTTGGTCTCATCATCCCAAATATTATGGAGGGAGAAGTATTGTTCCATTTGAGAGACCCACCCTTCTAGGTTGGATCGATCAAATTTATGCATGTCAACTTTGGCACCTTATTCCAAGAGTGTGGAGAACCCCAAGGGGAGTGGGACGAATGAGTATGCTCATAATGGGAATGTTGAGGGTCCTTTACATTGGGCTCGACCTACTTACCTTTTTTTTAATTTCTGCATGGATTCATGGATGGCTACTTTGACTTCTTCTTGGAGGGACTCTTTGACTTCGGCTCATATGGTTAGTGGTGATGGATTCCATTTTCGATTCTAGGTTGGACAACCTAGTCTCCCAATCTTCCTGGGTCTGAGCTCTGGTGGTTGGCATGGTAGTGGATGAGGTGTCTGGATGAAAATCAGGGCCAAAAAAAGTGATATGTACCAAGGTGATTAGGATAAGAAGATGATTCAAATGGGATAGGTGTCAAATAAGGGTGTCTCGGAAATGCATGGGACCGTGGAAAAAAAGGATTAAAAGTGAAGGGTACCACTACAATCATAATGAAGAGATGAATGCAATGGACTAGGTTAAAAATAAGGGTTTCAATGGGCCCCATACTTTTATTTACTCATGTGGAGTTCCATTAAAACTTTTGTAGTGGCGTAATTCCCAAATTATCAATAATAAAAAAAATCTGCAGGGAGTGTTTTTGCGGCAAAAAAATGTGACGGGCCAATTTGTAATGAAATAGATCAGTTGTTTTTGTCCCAAGGGTTAGGGTTTGAAAAGTGTCTATAGTCAAGGGTTTTCCCTGTGTTCCAACTCTCTTATATATGTGTGGGGTCCAATAGTAGTACTCATCCCAATATCTCAGGGAACCAACTAAAGAGGATAGACTGTACCTTTAGCCATACTACCCGACTACCCAAGTACTAGAGAGTCTCTTCTCAATTTTTATTCATAGTGACACTATAGCAGTCAAGTGGTTGATCGGTTTATCTATGGAGGGCTTCAGGATGCCTAGGTCAATCCATATATAGGATTTGTTTGATGTGCTACCACTCAAAGGGGTGCCAACAGGGGTTACAAGGGTGGACAACAAAGGTGCACTTAAGAACCACTTGTAGTTCCTACGTGTATGACTCCCAAACCATGGGTTTATACGTGTAATGATAGATCTTTGTATATTAAATACGTCGAAATACGTCTCTACCCTAAAAAATAATTACCCCACAAGTCTTTCCTGGGAAAGAGCTCTGATACAACTTGCAATATTCCAGACATAATATAGTATGCAGAACATAAATATTTAGCAAGCAATGGCAGAACAACAATGATATAACCATAACAATATCAAAATAATACCAGAAAAACACCAAAAAGAGAACCTTTATTAATGATAGCAATGTTAAATTGCCTCTTCGAGGGGGAGACCTCCAGCAGAGTAGAGCTCTATTACAATAATCTCCAAGGCAAAATATTCAATGCCTCCTACTCTTATTTATACTAATTCTACCTTCTAAGGAAACTTCTAGAGGAAGATATTTCTAGAAGCGGAAGCTTTTATTAGGTTTTCTTACATTTACTTATTCTCCTTTATTTATTAGTACTTATTAACTAATGTCAGCCTTTATTACATAGAAAACATATCCTACTAACTAATGACCCATGGAGAGGGGTTAGGATCAGATCCTAACAATTTCTCTACGAGTAGTAATTGGCAAAATACCTTAAAATGATTACATTTTATAATGTTAAATCAATCAATTTCAAAGAAGAGAAATATGTATAATTATCAAAAACAATATTAGAAGGAACCTTGAACCTAGCAATCAATTGTTGTTTAATGAATTTGATGGAAACTACTTTGTTTCCTTTGATTAGTGGAACTGTCTTTTTCCATATTGTAAATAATCTATAGCTATTATGATGTACTTGTTTTTTTTTTAAGAGTTAGGATTTATCTCCCCTGTAATTCCTAGACCCCATTGTTTAAATCGTTCATCAATTTTCATGGGTTGCAATGGCATAGTAAGTTTATTTTATCTTCTAGCACTAGTTTGGTAGATTTTTCACTCTATGAATGAGTATATTTGAATATTGTTGGCCAATAATAACTAGCTCTCAAGATCTTGTGAGTCATTGCATCACCAAAAAAACTTCCTCAAGTTGGTCCATCATGTAATTCCTTGATAACATGAGCAGCATCTTGTTTTTCTAAGCACCTGAATAATACCCCATTGTAGTTTTTTAAAATAATACACCATTTACAAATTGGTATTGGGAATATTTGAGTCTCAATGCTCTCATTTGCTTCTTATTCAGATTTGTTGGACTCTCACCAATTTGTAAGAAATGTTTTGGGCTAGTATACTAATAGTCCATTGCATTTGGGATCAATAAAACTTCTTGGGAACATAGTGAAGTTTCATTTTCCCAACCTTCCTTCAACAAGTTAGCTGGGTCATGTGCTTTTGATGCCAATTTACATAAACCTTGACCTTTAACTATTTTTGTAGGTTTAAATGTAGGTCATATTTATATATGGAAGTCATCCAATTTTCTCTCATCTCACCTAGTTCTTTTTTAATGGATAAAGATATAATGGCTAGGTTAGGTACAACTATTTTAGTATGATTTTTTTTAATGTAGGTTTTAAACTATTTTATGGGATTAAATACTACAAATGATTATTTATTAATAGTTGGATAATTGAATTCATCCCATTGTAGGCCAGTTCCTATAAACAATATAGGGTGCCCATCCCCTTGCTTATTATTTTGTGTGAGCATTGTTTCAAGGGAATGATCAGACACAAATGTGTGTAGAAAAACAATTACATTGAAATATCAATTATTGAGTGTTGGAGTTGCTACTATTGTATATTTTGTTTTCTCAAATGCTTCTTTCTTAATAGAGGTCCATTTGAAAAACTTATTTTTTAATAATTTTATATAGAGGCTTGATGGTTTTAACAAAATTTGGCACAAATCTTCTAACAAAGTTTATTTTTCCAAATAAAGATTTCATCATCTTCTTGTTGATGGGAATGGGAAAATTTGTGTTAAATTTTGTTCTTTTTGGATCAATCGGTGTCTCATATTTCAAGATAATGTGGCCAAGAATTTTTCCTTATGAAACTCTGAAGATATTATTTTGGGGATTTAGAAAAATCCCATACTTTTGACATGTTTCAAAGATATGCTAGACTATGCTCTTAAAGACCCTAGTTAAGTGGTCTTTTTATTTCTTAAGATGCTCATCATCAAAGATTCTAACCTCCATCATAGTCAGTGTGTTAAGGACCCCAATATTTTGACTGAGCTAGTGGTGAGAATTAGCATGAAGATAGTTCTCGGTGTGGGTTTTCCTCTTGAAAACTAGATGGCCAAGAGTTTCATCCTATTTCCCTGTAAATATAACATCGAGGAAGGGAATGCTCCCATCCTCTTCTACTTTTGTGGTGAACTTAATGTCATTAGACTTATGATTAATATGCTCAAATAAATTTTTGAGATATTCCTTACCATGACATTCATGTCATCAACATATATCTTCCATCTTGTTGGTTTGAGGGGATAAGAGTCAAGATCTTTATTTTCAAATTTCCCAATAAAAAGGTTGGCCACTATGGTGAGATAAGGGACCCCATTAATAAATCCCTCATTTTCTCATATAACTCTCCTTGAAAGTTGAACAACATAGAGAAAAGACAAACTTCCACAAACCTAGCATTCTCTAGATCAATAACTTCCTTGATAACCTAAACAACTTCCTCCAGAGGAATTAAACCAAAACTAATGAGAGTATATTGTGGTTTCTTCTTCTCATATTTTTATGAGCTTTGTAGATTCATTAGAATATTTATGAAAGAATCATTCTTCCCCACTGAAGGACCTAGGAGTTTTATATGTATTTCTCCATCTCGTACATTGGAGAACCAATTGTATGGACAATCAATCTTAGAGGTACACCCTCTTTATGGATCTTCAGTAATCCATATATTATTAGTGTAATATTACATGTCAACATGAGTCATTTCTTTATTATTTCATCCAAGTTGGACCCTTTGATTACTTTCTTGACCTCTTTATCACCTTTAGTATCATATTTTCATCCAACATCTTGTAACTACCAACATCTTGTAATTACCACTCATGTTGAGGTGTTCTAATAGTTTCATTATGTAGTCTTTGTGGTTCATTACCACCACAACCCCACGAGTATCTTCCTTTAGAATAATGGTGTCACATTTCTCCTTATATTTCTAATCACTTCCATTTATATTTTATCAATATTACACTTTAGGGGTTTTACACTTGTCAATATCATTGCATGGTCTTGTCTTATTACTTATTTCTCTTCTTGAGGCAGTGCTTGTATATTATCTTCCATGTTTCATATGATATTTTCTATTGGTATGGTATTGGATGCTATCACAAATCCCAACCCTCTCTTTAGTATGCACATATCAACATCATTTAGGTTGTGGTCTGGAAAATTGACTACCTTCCTAGGAATTACATCCATTTCCTCCATGCGATGATGATGATGAGTGTTTTTTAAAGAAAAATAGAAACATGTTTTTCCACCTATTTTCAATTTATCTCAATGTAGGTTCTCCAAAAGTATTGAGTTATTATTCCTTTATATAACTATAAAGGTTATATAAATGAATGATAATGAAATTGTTTTTTAGCATTATTACAGTATTTAATTATATTTATTAAAATTTTAATTTGTTCTCTTAATTTTAAATTAAATATACAATATTACTTGCACGCCTAATATATTATAATTGATATTAATTAAAATATTATATAAATTAAAATGTTTTAACACTATATTATTTATATCTAAATCTTTCATTATTATTTTTATATTTGAGCTTGTAACTTTATGTCAGTCCAACTTACATGGAAAGTATCATTAATGATAAAATATAGTTTCACATTCACCATATAACACTTATAATGTAGAATGATGTGGAATATGCTTTAATGGATCAATATATTGTTTAGGGGGTCCAGTTTAGGCATCGAATTTGCTTTAATGAGAATTCCCTTCAATGTAGGAAGCTCATGTTGAATGACCTCCTTTGCAATCAATTTGTTATTATCAAAATATGAAATTTTCCAATTAGAAAACTTTTCTCTATCATCATCAATTTCCATATCATTTGTGTTCTCAATATGCTCCTCAACATGTTCTTCAAATCACTCCCTTTTGGCATTGATTGAAGACCTATTTATCTTAGGGACTCTGGGAATCACATGCTCTATATCCTTCTTAGACTTATTGGGGTCACCACCTAATATCTTCATTTATGTTCATATTTCTTCTACCT
>JASDQU010011476.1:343577-355562 GCA_032191745.1 Picea mariana | reverse complement strand
AGAAGAAGAACGAAAAGTAGAAAATCAGAAGTAAGGTGGCAGCGTCATCTAGAAAGAAGTAGAAAGGATCTTTGTTGGGTGTCGATCATTCCTAGAAAGAGTCAAAATATGTCCAGAAATGGTGTGTGGGAGTCTAGAGATAAGGGGAAACAACGGGAGATTTCCCTCCCCCAAGGTCCAGAATATCGTACGAGGACAACAAGGGCTGCATGAATGGATGAAATGAAATTTAAAAATATATGCTTCGATGAGCAGAAGAAGACGAAATCGTAGATAGAGGAATTTGTCAGGAGCTCCCATCACTCTACCTCCCACACACACAATGTCAGAGAAGTTATAGCATGGGTTGAGGATTTGAAATTTTCCAAAACTAGGGAAACAAAGTACTTTGAGTTGGATGAAACCTATTTGATCATGGATGTGATGGTGGATTGCGAGGTAGAGAAAGGAAAGAAAGAGAATGCGAATACCCTCGAGGAAATTAAGGTATTGGAAGGTAAATTTGACCTCTTTTGTCATTTTGAATTTGACATAGAATTCTGAATTAGAAATATGACTCAAAACTAGGACAACTCCCCGAGCACATCTAGGAATCCAAGCTTGGTAGGGTCCCACAAGTTACCAATTCAAGTTGAGGATGAATAATTGCCTCATGTGGTTGTTGGGGAAGTCAAGAAGGAAGAATATCATCTCGATACTCCAAGGAAATTTGGAGCTTCAATCTTTGGGTTCCACTATGATATTTTTTTTCTCTATTGTTTTAGTTATGGATGGGTCTTTGGGTTGATAACATAGTTGAAGGAGGAAATTAGGGTCTTAGGATCTAAATGAATATTCTAGGCATTGTGGGCCAAGAAAAACATCTCAAACAACCACACTTGACCTTGCAAAGGTATCCTTGGCCTTTGAGTGGGGACATCTATGACATGAAGATATTCTTACTACCAAGCATAGGTATCAGCGACCTAAATGTGGTCAAGGGATCCATATCAATAAAAAGGTCATAAACATATAGGGGTAAGAATGATGACTCACACTTCCATATAGGTCCTCTAAAGGGTATTCTTGTCTTTCAAATGGGAATGTGATCACCTGTAAGATATTTTGAGAGCTAGGCATGGATATTGAGGCCTTAAACATGGTTGGGGGTGAAAACATAGGGATAGGACCCTCAAGTAATATTCTAGGAATTCATGTCTATCACCAACACCTCGAATCAACACACATGATCTATTATTGAGGGTATACTTGCCTCCTAGTTCTGATATAGATGTTGTTAATAGGTTTTGGATACTAGGTATAAGTATTAGGGAACTTGATGTCATTGAGGGAGGAAACTTAGGCCTTATATCCTTAAGGAAGATTTTAATAATTTTGGTTTGATAATGATTCCATGAACCACAAGACATGATTTTACAATTGTATCCTTGGCCTCTAAATGGGGATATTCATTATATTAGGAAATTTTGAATGCTAGGTATTGGTGTAAGGGTCCAAGACATATATGGACGAGAAAAACAAAGCCTTAGGCCATAAATAAAGATTATAGGAACCCAAGACCAAGAATGAGGTTGAGAACCAAAAAAAAATGATCTCTCGAGGGAATATCCTGTTTCCATGTGGGGATATGGGAACCATGATGAATTCTCTAGAACAAGGTATGTGTTTCACGTATTTAACATGGTCAAAGGAGGACACTTTGGACTTAGTCCATAAAGGAATATTTATGCATCTAGGGCCAAATAATTTTTTTTTAAGTAACACACATGAGAACCCAAGGATATCCTTTGTCTACGAGTAGCAGTTTTCGATCAATTGCAATTTTTTTGGAGCTAGGTATCAATATTGAGTCCTTAAACAAGCCAAAGAGATGAAGCTTGGGCATTAATCCTAAAACGTATATTTTAGGGATTAAGTTACATGGAAGATTCCTTGAACGACCACACATGACTTAGGTTTTGAGCACCAAGGATGGGCCATCGAGCCAAATACATGGTAAAAGTAAGAAACGAAAGCATTAGGAAATACAATAAGATTATAAGAATCCATATCCAAGAAAAATTCTTTGAATAGACAAACCTAACCTATTAAGATTATCGTCTACCTCTTAGTTGGGATATCTACACCATTAGGCTCTAAAGGTAGCTTCTAGGTCTTAACATTCATAAATGACAGCTTAAAAAACATAGATGAACTATGAAGGAGATGTTTGGCCATCGATTGGATATATGGACACCTTTAGGAGTTTTTGAATATTAGGTATAGGTTTTGAAGTTTTCTACATAGTTGTGAGAGGAAAATTGAGCCTTAGGCCTTGAATGAAGCTTGTAGGAATCCAAGGCCAAGAAAAACATGATGAACCTCCATAAAGAATCCTTTTAGGATATTATTACTGTCTGAGTGGGGGACATTTTTGAAATTAAGAGGTTTTCAGTACTAAATGTGGGTCTTACATACCTAGACATGATGGAGGGAATAAACCCAATCCCGACTCCCTCAAAGAAATTTTAGGCATATGGGACCTATATAGTTTTCACATGAACTTGTCTAGTAGAAAATGAACACACAAAACTTGAGAGAGAGAAGAAAACAAGGTAGAATGAAATAATCATATTAAATCAATGAGAAATGGTAAAAATACACATGATATACTATGCACGAGCAAACTAGTTCGCCATAGTAGTGACATACAAAGATCTAGACACTCCTTCATAGATACTGGAGTGAACTTCCACCTAGTCCTAGTTAACTCGCCATGCATTCATAAATTAACTAACGAATCACTAGTGGAGTGAGGAGAGAATAATGAATTCACATGTGTTGCATCTTCCTTTTTGTGATTTGAAGGAAAGTGCACACTCATGGTGACGATACTAAGGTATGCATGCAACCCTTTGTGATAATACTGAGGTTTTCATGCAATTATCAACTTCACTAGTATAACTATGGTGTAACTAAATCAATACCGAAGAGGATATGACACCCCCATCTAGGGAAGAATATCTCTAACCAAGGATGCCATAAACATAGACTAGAACCCCCATATGGGTTTCTCGAGAAATTACTTATATCCTATTTACATGCAACTCCTTGCTATTTTCATGGAGTACTTAATATTTTCAAATCTTACCCCTTTGAAGATCAAATTTACTGTGTAATTACTGGTAAAATTTCCTCTCTTACCAAATTTTGATGAATCTTAATTAATAACAATGCATTAAATTCTAAATTTCATTGTATTTCCAATTAAGAACCTAAATTCTCATTTCCCATTATTTTCTTATTATTTATTTTAGAATACTTGGCCTCTCTTCAATATTAGTGTTATTTTCCTTAAGGCCCATATATATATCTGGTATCCTTTAAAGTTTTTGGTATAAAATCTTTAGGAAAAACTTAAAATTAAAAATATTCTTATGTAGAAATTAACCTTTTTCTCTTTCATATGTTGAGTATAGATTCTAATTATTCCATCTTCCCCATTAGCACATAATATGGATTGAAAAACTCAATAAACATCAACTTTCACAACTAGAAATCTCTTTTTCAAACATAAGCAGTCAACAAGTGATGTTTTAAATCAAAATGAAATTTAGTTGTAATGTTCTCACGATTTTACCTAAGTTTGTCACACCACTTTTAACAAAAAAAGTGAATTTCAAATGCTCTGAAACACATTCTACAATATTTATGAGCTTAACATTGCATAGGTTTGACAATGAAATACTTATCTAGAAAATGAAAATACTTGTAATTTTTGAAGGGTATACCATTTTCCAGCCAACCATAGGCACAATTGTTCATGTTGTTTTCATAATTGGCTAAGCCCTAGCCAGATCATGATGCCATGAGAGGAATTCTTCTTTCTTCTCAGCAAAAAACAAAGGGATGAAGGTTACTCTCCTTCTCCCATAAATCCTAGCAACCAATCTTTTATCACCCAAGGAAGGGGGCCTGTTGTGATTGCTCACTCGATCACTCAAATTCTCTACAACCGCATTTATCAACTTGATTAGAAAACAATGTTGAAATGTTCTTGTACACAGAAAATTATATTTTATTACTTCTCTTCAAAACCAGATAGCTTCACATGCTCTTCCTCTTCATAAAAATGGTCTTCGGAGCAATTCGTGTGCATCATCTTCTTTCTGCCCATGATTTTCCTCTTTTTTCTTTCCTTCTCCAACAATATTTTCTGGGTCAATTCCTTAATTCGTGGGTCAAATCAGAAATTTCCAGATGGGTACTCTTCCCATTCTCTCATTGATTTCTGATGGAGATGCTTCAACTACCAATTTGATTGGTAAATAAATTCTCTCGGATAGAAGACTATTATGGGTCTGAAAATTTTTAAATCCATAAGAGTACTCACCTGGAAGGGGTCATATCAACCATTACTGGTTCCGATCACCATTCCCTCTCATGCATCATAATATGTATTTGAAACACCTTTAATAATTATTTAACAATTTCCATTTTATTTAATAACATAAATATTTAAATTACCTTCTTTAGAAAATGTTCATTATTTCCCAAAATCCACACATAACCGATCTATCCATAGTCTCTTAGAAAAATATAATTATATTTACAATCTAGGAGACATAGGCGTATTACATATTAATAAGACATGTTGCTTTGTATCTAGAATATGAGTAAGATTTATTGAATGTTATAACTGAATATCCGCTAAATATTATATATATGATATATGAAATATTATAATACTTAACACATAAGAAGTTAATATTATAATTTCACCTTAGGTAAACTCAACTATTTATCAGAAATACAAATAAACAAAAACCTTGTTTGAGATTCCAAAGGATCTATTGAAGGTTATAAGTGATGTGATAAATATTATCTATGATTTGCAAAAAGTTATAAAAATCAACATATAAGAAGTTAAGAGTATAATTTCACCTCAAATAAATTACACAATTGATCATAAATCCAAATAAACAAAACCTTGATTTGAGATTCCAAGCGAAGATTATATAACCGCAAATAAGATACTAAAATTAATAATAAAGAGAGAACAAAGGTAAAGGATGTAATTTATGGTGAATGAAGGAAATGATTATCCACCCAAAATGATTGGAAATAGAACAAATGTGTCAATCTATAACCTATCTACTTGCATATCATATACATGAAAATATGGAGAGTGCTAGACTAACAAAAAAAAACATGATGAAGGAGTGAAAGGTGTATTTAATAGTTTTTTCAAATGACATCCAATCGAACGATGCCAAGTTTCAACATATCTAAACGTATCTTAGAGGAGAAACCTTCCAATTTTTACATAATAATTTTCAAATTACAAAGAAGTGTTTATGATAAGTTACATAACCATTTCATAATAAATATATTTCAACATTTTTTACAATATTTATTAT
Source organism: Picea mariana (assembly GCA_032191745.1). Classification (NCBI taxonomy): domain Eukaryota; kingdom Viridiplantae; phylum Streptophyta; class Pinopsida; order Pinales; family Pinaceae; genus Picea; species Picea mariana. The sequence goes on along the minus strand of JASDQU010011476.1, from coordinate 350,163 downwards.
ATTGATATATCTCTAAACTTCTAAAAGAAACCACTAATTTTAAAAAAATAAAAAAATTAATAAAAATAGTAAGTTAATTGGTTCAATAATATTTTGCATGATTATTATTATTTACTTCCAATTATATTTCTAAATAATTCTTGATATTAATAGTAAACCAAGCTCAAAATGTAGAATGATAAATTTCATGACGAGATTGAACTATGTTTGATGTTATTCATGAACTAGGGTTTCTGTAGACCTAGGTTCTATTCAGTGTTTGTGTGGCCCGACCCTGTCTTCCAAGGGGTGTGATCAATCTCATCATGATGTCTAATGGGTAGGGGTAATAACCCCCCTTGTATTGTAATGCGGTTTCTAGAAAACCATTTGGAGCTCATGGATTGCGACCACATTTTAAACTGTTGCAACAAGAACGGGATCAACCCTACCATGAGGAATCAAACAAGGCCAAGGCAATGGAAGTTGAGGTTGAATTTTCTCATCCAAAAGTTGCTCGAGCATTTGTACCTAGTAAATGAACCCCTCAATTTGATATGACATCGAGGGATGTCATAAGATACACATGAGTAGAAGAATACACTCAATATATGAGGGATCACACCCTCATTGATAATTTTTTTGGGGCTATGGACCTCATAATGAGGTCTAATAAAATGGATGAATACTGAGTGGAAAACCAAAGGCCATTTTGATCTCAAATTAGGCTCTAATGGTTTCTTCACTGCAATTTTCCACAATCTCGAAGATAAAGACTAGATCTTTGAAAATGAGTCCTATTTTTTTAATTCATATGCACTTTATTTATGATATTGGACATAATTATTCATCCTAGAAAAATAATATTTCACATATACTCCTATTTGGAGACTCTACTTGCTCCCAAAGGAATTTACTTGCTCCCAAAGGAATTATGACTAGGAGGAATCCTAGCTGGGATAGGAAACACAATAGGAATGTTTTTCAAGTTAGTTGAAAAAACATGTCAACCTTCCTACACTTACTATGATCAGATATTTGTTTATATGAAAATATCCACGCCCCTACCAGCATTTATATTCCTAGAATATTAGAATTATAAATTGATCCATAGCATAGACTACAAGCACATATCCTTTGTAGGAAGTGCCATGAGCATGGCCATTTATTCATAGATTTTCCCCTTAATGCACTTCCAATTTATATGGTTGCACCCTCTGAAAAAACTAAAGATGGTTTCACCCATGTCCAAGGGAAATGACAACAAAACCAAAATAAGACAACTTTTGTATCCTCCAAGGCTCAATGAACTATCAATTCCTTTTAGATATTAAACCAACTCCTTGATTCTTTTGATCTAGTAGAGATTTTTCATCAATCAAGTCAAGATAATACTCATGAAAAAGAAAAGGAAACCCCAGAGCCAATGTCAGAGTATATATTCCATACCCCGAATGTAGATCCCATGGGGGAAGATCATACCATATAAGAAGAAGGTGAAATATATATAGAAATGGATGAGAAGTAACTAGAAATATTGATCAGGTGCATCTTGAAGAAGCTTACCACAAGCAATAAATGATGACTCAAACTTCCATATAGGTCCTCTCAAGGGTATCCTTCTCTTTCAAATGGGCACGTGGTCACCTTTAAGAGATTTTGAGAGCTGGCATGGATATTGAGGCCTTAAACATGGGCGGGGTGAAAACATAGGGATTGGACCCTCAATTAATATTCTAGGAATTTATGTCTATCACCAACACCTCGAATCAACACACATTATGCCTTGAGGGTATACTTTCCTCCTAGTTGTGATAAAAATGTTGTTAATAGGTTTTGGATACTAGGTATGAGTATTAGGGACCTTTATGTCATTGAGGGAGAAAACTTTGGCCTTATATCCTTAGGAATATTTTAATCATTTTGGTTTGATAATGATTCCATGAACCACAACACATGATTTTACAATCGTATCCTTGGCCTCTAAATGGGGATATTCATTATATTAGGAAATTTTGAATGCTAGGTATTGGTATTAGGTCCCTAGATATAGATGGATGAGAAAAAGAAAGCCTTAGTCCATAAATGAATATTATAGGAGCCTAAGAGAAAGAATGAGCTTGAAAAACAAAACACATGACCTATTGAGGGGATATTTTGTCTCCATGTGGGGATACGGGAACCATTATGAGTTATCTAGAACAAGGTATGGGTTGCAGGTATTTAACATGGTCAAAGGAGGGCTCTTTGGACTTAGTCCATAAAGGAATATTTTATGTATATAGGACCAAACAATTTTTTTTTTAAGTAACACACATGACCACCCAAGGAGATCCTTTGTCTAGAAGTAGTAGTTTTGGATCAATTACAATTTTTTTGGAACTAAGTATGAGTATTGAGTCCTTAAACAAGTGGAAGAGATGAAGCTTGGGAATTAGGACTAAAATGTATATTTTAGAGATTAAATTACATGAAATATGCCTTAAACAATCACACATGACTTCTTTCTATTATATTTAACCTTCTAGGGGCTATATGAGCATTTAACCTTCGAGGGGCTATATGAGCACCATTAGAAGGTTTTGAGAACCAAAGATTAGACATAGGGCCACACACATGGTAAAAAGAAGAAACTAAAGCATTAGGACATACAATAAAATTAAAATTATAGGAATCGATATCCAAGAAAATTCCTTGAATATCCAAACCTAACCGCTTGAGAGTATCGTTTACCTCTGAGTTTGGATATCGACACCATTAGGCTCAAAAGGTAGCTTCTAGGTCTCAACATTCTAAAGGTAGCTTCTAGGTCTCAACATTCATAAATGACACCTTAAAAAAATATAGATCAACTATGAAGGAGAGGTTTGGCCATCGAGTGGATATATTGACACCATTAGGAGTTTTTGAATACTAGGTATAAGTTGGTTTTTATTTTAAATTTCATTTCTGCCTCCACTTATAGTAAAGCCCTGGCCCATCTACCCACATTCTGCCCACAGTAACATCATTTATTTCCTTGGAAATCAAGCAGAGGTATACCAAACATTCCTACTTTGAGTATATTATTCAGTAACCCTGCAATTTTGTTTGTTACCAGCTAAGGGAAGCCTAAACATGTGAACAATATGAAGAACATTTAGCAAAAATAAGATTAGATGATTGGGATTGCCTGTTAGACTCCAGATCCGCAAGTTATACTCTCTGCTATGAGACGGTAATTACTAATTGATAACATGCCCAACGGTGATCCTCTAGATTTCATGTATTGCAATGCCAATGCAGAAAGAGTCGATTATTGATTTGAACGTCTTTTTTCGTTGTAGTTTCCAATGTGTGTTTTACGAATTTTATGCTCTATTGCTCTGCGTAAAATTTTACTACGGTGCATAATGAACACCATAAAATGAATCTGTAAATCAGAAAGGCTACAGTTAGGAAAAATCGAAGGCAGAAATGTAAAGGATAACAGGTATGCTGTGTGATTTTAGGACTGAAACAGCGCACCGTATGTTAAGTTAAATACACCTTGAAATAACTCGATATATAATCACCTTCGTAATAAGCGATCAGTAAGTAAGTACTGGGTTGAATTGCATTTAACATAATTGGGTAATTGGGGGCATAAGGTTGGAGTGTGGGATAAGTGGTACTTATTCTGTCTTTTTTCTCAAGCACATATCTGACAGCAAGTTGAAAGGAATTTGCCCATAAAATTGAACCCGACTATTCTCACCACAATCTGCAATTGCATCTTAAAATTAAATCTCAATAGATCTAATATATATGATTTGAATAACAAAATATATTATTTCAACAATTCAGAAGTTCCCTGACTTTTGAGGAGATAAAAAACGAGGTCATCTGACTGACAGTTATACAACGCTACAGCTTTGCCATCACAGTACTCGGCTTTCGTTGCGGAGAATCTGCACACAATACGCCAGCATGCTGTTAACCTATTTTAAGATTGTGCCGGTAAGGTAATAGATGTTCTGCATTATTACTTCTCCCACCAAAACTTGAATGAATCGTACAAATATGAAATAACACAAATTAATTTTATATAGGTTTATTAACTTAATACTATTTAAGATGATCCAAGAGAAACATGCCATTTCAAATCAGAAGCCAAGTTTACAAATAAGAAATATACACCAGCTTTGCAACGCTCATGGTAATATATTCAGCGGTTATACAGCATTTATGGTGATATATATATATCTAGAGACACACCTTGAAATATTATTTTGTGTCGACTGAACCTGAATATCAAGCCATATACTATCATGAAATATATAGGGTGGGATATCGATACAGATAGATCACATTGTAATAAATACTGCATCACTAGGTACTATGCATATTATTACTTACCCAAGTTGGTATATTGATGTCAGAAATCGGTGAATTAACCCAACGGTCGTGAATTCTTCAAAGTATCGAATTTTGAGGTAAAGCACATTGTGTCATCCATGGAGTAGATTGTTGTTATGGGTTGAGATACAAAAGTCGCGGAGCATCTAAACGCCAGTGCCCGGACTCTCTGTTAAAACTTGTGTACGGTCAACGTTAAGGTTTTAAACCATTTTATTTATTGAGTCCATAAAAACCGAAGTTAAGGTTTTAAACCATTTTCATCTAGCATATAAGAAAAAGAAGTTGAGAAGTTGATTTTGGAGCAGTGTTACATTTGGGCTCAAAATTTCAAATCCACTCCTAAATATAAAAAAAAAAACCGCATCTTTTCGCATTAGATGTTAGCATCACTTATTTTCATATATAACATGTAAGAAAAGAAGTTGATTTTGAAGCACTATTACATTTGGGTTCAAAATTTCAAATCCACTGCTAAATATAAAAAGAAAAACACATCTTTTAACATCACATGTTAGCATCACTTATTTTATGTGTTGTTAAAGTGATGGTATTAAAAGCACTTGGAGCACTGTTACATTTGGGTTTAAAATTCCAAATCCCCTCCTAAATAAAACATATCTTTTAGCATCCCAAGTCAGCACCACTTATTTTATGTGTTGTTAAAGTGATGGTATTAAAAACACTTATACTATACAGTGTTAAAGCTCTAACATAACACAAGTGTTAGTAAAATATGTTAACCTTATTGGAAATGGAGTATCTCATCATATATGTTAAGAGAATGGAGTATTTCATTATTTAAGAGAATGATACATGCTTGGTTGAAACATAAAATAAAGTGTTGTTAAGCCCTTATTTCTTATATTCACATGTATAATTAGGATTTAATTAATTATGACAGTATGTATCATAAACAAAACATATTCGTAAATATATTTTTTCAAATAATTGAATATATTTCTTTTTGATGTAACATAAAAAATTAAAATAATAATAAGATATTAAAATAATAATAATAAATAAATAAATAAATAAATAATAAAAATTTATGTCATTTTCATTACGTTTTGGTTCTTTTCATCCAAATTTGAAAACATAAATATGCACGAAATCAAAATTTTCTATTTAAATTACATTTTTGAATGCATAAATGGATTCAACTGGTTGAAAAACCAGTAAAATTTGTAGATCCAACAATTTGTAGGATTTCGGGAAAAATTCAATAAAAAATACCCCTGGAAAATGACTAAAACGTAGAAAAGTTAGATTATATATACTGTGAATGAATAAAAACCATCCTCGATGTCTTTATCAACAAATCGTGGGAGATCTTCCTAGGAATTGTAATGTGGAACATATGGAAGGAGCCGAAGAGAAGAATATTCAAACATAAGTCCTTCACTACTCAACAAATTTGGGACACAATTCAAGAAAATGTTCAAGAATCCATAGCGTCGAGTACCTTGTCGAATGAAGATAGCACATTGTTAGTTGAGGATGAAATCATCTTCATGCAATAGAAACTTGGTAGGGTGTACCAAAAAGCAATCAAAGTCCCATTTCTTAGTAGGAATCACCCTCACCAAGTTTGGAAGCCATCGAAAGAAGGATTTATCAAATTGAACTTTGATGGAGCATCAAAAGATAATCCAGCGAAATCAGAGGTGAGAGGGATTCAAAGGGTAAAATAATGGCCATGTTCATGAGGAAATTTGGGTACAATACCAATAATGGTACAGAATTGGAAGGGCTCTTCAAAGATTTATCCATAGTGAGAGAGTGGAAGTGAAGAGTCCTGGTAGCAGAAGGTGAATCTCTCCTAATAATATCGATTCTTTAGTTATTGATCGATGGATAAGACCCAAACAAATCTCTTCAAATTGGAGACTTTCTCATGGTTGGGTTCTGATTGTTGAATCAATCAAGAGATTTTCGGTGATTATTCCAAATCATGTGCAATGTAGTGCAAACTCAGTTGTAGATTACTTGGCCAAACTAGGCATTCAACAATGAGACCACCTTTCGATGTGGAATATTGGGGACCCCACTAATCTTCCTATCTAGAAGGAGACCTGGAAGATCAATCACATCAACATGAGGCCGTTAGATTGGGTTCTTGAGTTTGGGGAAAGACCAACCACTTAGAGGCCTGATAAGACATCTCAAATAACTGGAAGGTCGAAAGATGGGGTTTGTTTCCTCGCCATGCAATGATGGATTTATGAAG
>JASDQU010011476.1:291607-320878 GCA_032191745.1 Picea mariana | reverse complement strand
CTTTTTAAATAGAGATCACCGGATCACTGTATATAGAAGAATATGAACAATCTGATCACTCTATATGAAGAATATACTTTTAGTGAACAACACATTAAACCAACTTAAGCTTAATTAACTACTAAGTATTTAAAAATCCAAACAATAAAAATGTTTACTATTATAAATTTTTTATGACATTATATTAGAAAAAATATATATTAAAAAAATAAAATAAAACTAAATTTTATGAGAAGGAAAGGTATTAATGAAACGAGATGTATGGTCCCCACCCGTTGTTTCCACTTGGAGTTGCACAAGCGACCAAAAATGGACATCTGCTACAAAAACTCACCGTTGTTTCCACTTGGAGTTGCACAAGCGACCAATCGCCAGATGGTTGAATCTTACTCATGACCAAATAATTGAAACAAATATGTCGGTTATGTTATGATTGGGCGTAGTCTGGATTCTATTTTTAGTAAATTTTATTGAAAAGGTTTTCCAAGGGGGGAGTAACCAAATCCAGGATTCTAAGGGGAAGTTGTTTGAACATAGCATCCCAGGAGGGTGTTAGTTTTCTATATATTGGATCTTTTTTATGTAAGCTAGGTTGGCAAAAAAGTGTAGACAGAGGACTCTTGAATGTAATTTTCTAAAACTAATGGAAATATAAATGCAGAGGTCCTGAAGCTTTCGATGAAAATATTCTAGCGGTGGTGGTTTGATGTATTGTGATCCTATCTTCGTATGTACTTCTTGTTTCCTGTAAATTCATGTTTGTTTCATTCGTTTAAATTGGAATATTTAAAGGGTTTAAAATTCATCTCTTGGTGCTTTAGACTCAACCATTTAAACTCTACTTTTTCTTCTAAGTTAGGTTAGAATTAATCTCTAATGGTGCTCTGATTTGATTTATGCTTCTCCTTTCTTTTTCCATACACAACGATATCGAAACTGAAAGACCATTACCTATTTAGCCTTTATCCTCTCAAAGCTTCCCTTACCAGTCATTGATTTCTCTTGTTTTCAGGGGGTTGATTCCATAGCCCAAAAAGTACTATACTTCCTTGCCAACGAAACTAGAATTTTTTTTCTCAAGCATTTAAATCTAGCCGTCAGTCCAAAGTTATTATCTATCAGAGACTAGGTCTCAGAAAGAGCCCTCTCTAGATTGGGAAGTCTAGTTTCCAGTCTTAAAGTTGGTTTGTAGGTTACCTTGGTAGTTCATTCTCTTCATCCCAACAATTTATCGAGTGCTAACATTGTGATTGAATATCATTTAACAAGGATAGGCTAGTAGGATCAATCCCTAGTTTCACGTCTTTGTATAGTTTAGGGCTAAAGTGAAAGGAAAAATTGGATATGGATCTACAATTAAGAGCATGTACAAGCAGTTTAAAATCTAATGAGGATTCACCAATGATTCATTAGTAACAAAAATGAAATAATACAACATAATGTATTGTTATACTTATAAAGTGCATAAGCACTAATAGAGAATTGTAACAACAATAATCCATAGACCAATCACCAAACTAGTTCCATGTAGTGGTAGAGTCCTTGTGTTTTTTGCCTAGCAAGAGATAAGCTACAACATTTTGGGGTAGATACAATTTGTTGCTTTGAATGCTTGGAATGATTTTTTCTGGTAGAAACTAGGAACTCAGGGAGATTATGTATTGGATTGTTGCAAGCAATTTGACATCGAAATTGGAGAGATCAAGTTGGTTTTGTAACTGGATATGTTATTAAGTTGGGATATTTTTTGAAAATTCACCTTGATGTTGACTTTAAGCATGCTAATTTTAGTTCTTAGGGATAGGATCCCAAGAAATTTCTACATAAAATAGTTTGAACAACGCAAGTATGTGAGTTATTGTGAAATGGATTGTCGATCTCTATCTAAATTTGAATGAAGGATATTATGTACTTTTCAAAGTAACATGTTATTGATGGAAGCTGAACAAGCTCTATTATATGTGTTCCCTGCATTAGAATTACCATCCTTGGCTATCAACTCTTTTGTTTATTCATTTCAATGTGAAGGCATATGTAAAGGGTTAATGGTCAATGAAGATTTACAAGTTATAATAGAGAATGCAAAAGTTTTTTTTGTTACAAGTATAGATAAGCTTCATGTATCCATAAATTGAGGCAAACAAACTAAGATCTACAACTACTACTTAGTAGGTGAAGAGGGCTATAGTCAAAGGTAAAATTGGGCTTGTTATCCATTTTTCCTTTTCATATTTGAAGCACAAAAACCACAAGAATGTATCCTTTAGAGACATTGGAATGTTCATAAGAAATTTTTGATTTTTTTCCTTTGTGAAGTAGTAATATTAATATAAATATAAAGTTTAAAAGGTTTTCTACTAGATGTTGTTAGAAATAATTAATAGTTCTATTTATCGGCTTTCATAGTAGATGCAGGGAATGTAAATCTGTTATGGAGTATTAAAAGAACATAGAATATTTGAGTAAATATTATGAGCTAAATAAGAAAGAATGTTATGAGGCGTGGATGTACCCGCAACACTAAACGACTTCAAATTCTTGGGAATGAACTTTATGTGCAAGTCTATGCATTTCATTGCTTAACATATTGGAAAAAATAAGCAATTGGTCCTACTTGTTTATAACTATTTATGACATTACCAATAATGAAATCTTAAGTACACAAGTCACTTTGGTATACATGTTAACCTTTCTCTACTAAAGGTGCTTAAAAATAATGAATAGTACATTTTAATGATTTTTTATAATAGACTCGGGGGTTGTAAATATGTTATGGAGTATGAAAATAAGATAGAAATTGAGTAAAGATTATAAGTTGAAGAAGAAAGAATACCATGAGTGATTTCCTCCATGATTTGATGGGCATTTTGAATCCCTTGGAAACATCGGTCACACATAAAATATGGGTTTTACATATTTTTAATCACTATCAACTTAATGAGACCATGATGATAGAGGGATCTTTCAAAAAARWTTATTTRTCTCTAAATTGATTTATCCATTTTGGCGAGGATGTTCAACAGATAATATGGCATATCAAAGGATTTTCATTTTTTAAATGAATTAAATTTTGTCTTGACAGAATTACCTTTAGCTCGGGAAATTTTGTTTTGATTTTGTTAACTCTATCAGCTCTTCAAATTGTTGGTTGCTTATTTTAATTTGAAAAACCATTTTTTTATTATAAAACTTGCCCTGCAGACTCAAAATTCTGGTTTTGTGTTCCAAGAATTTAAAAATTCTATGGCTGAAAGAATTGTTGAAGAATGAAGTGGTGCTTCAACCTGATGGTTATATGGAACCAAAGTTCAATGTATTCATGATGCATTTGTTTTAATTTTTCATTAGCATTGGTTTTCATGTCCTCCTTTGTCATGCCATGCAAATATTTTAGTATTTGTATATTTTTCGTTTGAATGCATAAAGGATATGATGACATGCATGGTAAAAATGCATCATTCTTAGGTTCTTCTATCTGATCTTCATCAAATTATTTCCATGTCTCTTTGGTCTCTTTTAGGTATTCTTGATGTTTCTCATGGAATTGTTGCTCTTCTATCACTTTTAGAGATGCAGATATGTTTCTGATGGATTATAGGATTTTCCCCTTCTAAGATGCATAGATGTTCTCAGCTACTGATAAGATTTGAGAAAGACACAATTCATTGCATAGACCACAATTCACCTAGAAATCAAACTGGTTTGCATGCATTCACATGAAAGTGAGGATGACCAAACCCTAAACACTATTAGAAACCAAAACTAAGGAATTACAAAAAATCCAAACTAAATACCAATGCTCAAGAGAAGCCCAACTAACCACAAGTATAGAACTCATCAAACAATTCCAAGGCAAAGCCAAACATAAGACTAGGAACCACCAACTTCAAAACACCATGTACCAAGAACCATTTATCCCCACATTGCAAAGAACCAAGTGCCCTTTCTTTGTTACTACTAAACACTCATATCATGCATAAGAAATAAATAGTGGAGGATTTTAAATTATATCTTTCAATTGGTTCTTCTCTTAATAATGTTTTCTTAGACAAATGTAAGAAAAAATGTGCATATATGAAAGTCGCCTTCCATAAATGCGCATATACTAAATCCAACTTCCATAAATTCATAGATTGAAAAGTCATCTTCCGTAAATGCATCTTCCATAAATGTGCATTTACGAAAGACAACTTCCATATATGCGCATTTACAGAAGCTGCCCATTTCCATAAATGCGCATTTATGCAAGTTGGATTCCTTATAAGCGCATATACTGAAGCATGCATACATCGAAGATGACTTCCATAAATGCACATTTGTGGAAGCCAACTTCCATATATACACATTAAAGAAGGTTGGATTCTGTATATGTGCGCTTCCATATCTGCGCATTTCTGGAAAAGGTGAGCTTCCTTAAATGCACATATATAGAAGCATGAAAACACGATATCCAACTTCCACAAATGCACATTTATGTAAGACAACTTCCATAAATGTGCAAATATGGAAGCCACTTCCATAAATGCGCATTTATAGATGATGAATTCCATATATGTACATTTACAGAAGTTGACCACTTTCGTAAATGTGCATTTAAGGAAGCTTACCAGGAAGCTTACCACTTTTGTATATGCACATATACAGAATCCAACTTCTGAAAATGCACATTTACGGAAGTCTGCTTCCATAAATATGCATTTACGGAAGTCAGCTTCCATATATGTGCATTTATGAAAGCTGACCACTTCTGTAAATGCACATTTAGGGAAGTTGGATTATGTATATCTGCATATATGAAAGTGTTCATATATGGAAGCTTACTTATGTAAATGGTCATTTATAGAAGTAATCTTTTGTATATGCACATTTACGGAGGTTAGATTTTGTATATGTGTGCTTCCATGTATGTGCATTTTTTGAAGTGGTCAGCTTCTGTAAATGTGCATGTACGAAAGTGTGTATATACGGAATCCAACTTCCATAAATACACATTTATGGAAGCCAACTTCCATAAATGCACATATACAAAAGCCACTTCCATAAATGAGCATTTACATAAGTATATACGTATATACAGAATACAACTTCTATAAATGTGAATATACTAAAGCTGGACACTTCCGTATTTACGCATATACGGAAGCATGCATATACATAATCCAACTTCCATAAGTGCCCATTTATGGAAGTGGCCAACTTCTGTAAATACACATTTAGGGAAGTTGGATTCCTTATATGCGCATATACAGAAGAGTGCATATATGAAAAAACGCATATGCTTTCGTATATGTGTGCTTCCATATATTTTTATTTTTGGAAGTGGTCATCTTCCATAAATGCGCATATACCACTTTTGTAATTGTGCATATACGGAAGTGTACATATAGAGAATCCAACCTCCATAAATTTGCATTTATGGAAGTGGACAGATTCCGTAAATATGCATTTAGGGAAGTCAGCTTATGTACATGTTAATGATGGCTCCTTCTAACTCGTTCTTGACTTTCTCAATGTTGATTTTGAAGCTTTGAAGGCTTCTTTCATCAATCTTGACTTGCTGAAGTTTTTCTTCCAGCTCTTTGATCCTTGTCTCTTTCTCTTTATTTTGTTGGCACAATCTTTGTATGTTTTCTACATTGGCATTCATAAACACAGAGTTGGTCATAGTTGTTTCTATAGGATCTTCTCTAACATCCTTTGTTATGGGAAAATGGTTGAAAACTGAGATAGGTGCTCCTTCTGTTACCAACACTTTCTTCACCTTATCCTACACAATCTCACTTGTCTTGTTGTCATAGGTGAAGCTCCTTAGGTCGGCCACTTTTATCGGATGAAATGGCTCCTAAAGCCCAATTCCTAAGTCGTTTCCTGGTAGATCTGTTTCCATACCAATAGTAGACATTTCTAGAATGTTTGTTTCCATGGGATGTGATCCAAAATGGATCTAGAGAAGGTTAAGACAACTCATAATGCACAGAAGAAAATTAGAACGCTCAGAATGGCTTCAACAGACAACAAAAGGGAAATAATTCAAAGTTCCTAAAACTCAGTGAAAATGGCATAATCACAAAGAGCATGTCGCAATATTTCTAACGATGCAAACGGCTCGTCAAACAGAGTTATGGATAAAAAATTATAAGTGATCAAAGTTCAGTCAAACTTGGTCAAACAGGAAAAGTCAAAGTGACACATGGCACCACTGACAGGGTGACACATCGCACAACTGAGTGGGCAAGATGACGTGACATGACAGACAATGGGCACGTTCAATGATGACACATGTCAACTTCATTGGCAAATCAAATTGTGGCAAGTGGCAGTTTTTATGTGGACCAGTTATATGGTGCCACGTGGCACCCCTCCCATGGCTGGAATGTGAAAAATTTAACCTCATGATCTCCAAACAGCCCAAAGGCCCCCCACACACATGCTAACAACTACACCATACCTTATTTCTTGTTTGTAATATGGTTTACATATTATTTAAATTTAAACTTTAGACTTAGGCGCCAATGAGAGGGGCTAGGCCTTCGGCCCAGCCCCTAATCACGTGTTTTATCCCACATGACCATATTATTCCGCTGCTTTGGGGTCTTAACCCAACCAACCGCCAAATATAGCATATTTTCCACTAAATTTAGCCTTTCTGCCATTTTCTCCGCCAGTTTGTAACCTCCGCCATTTTTAGCAAGCGTGCCAAAACTGTTATTACACATGTATTAAAACAGAGGTTCGTGGGATTCGACCCTGAAACCTCTGCCAAACTGAACGCCTTAATTTATCCAATGTAACCAACTTGTCAACCATGCACTTATGGCATAATCACCCGAAATCTTGTATATATGGGGGTCTCGGGTAGTGCATTTGGAAACGAATGAGAGCACAAAGAAGGGGCAGGCTGAGTGCATCCATACAGTACGGATTTGGGTGCATTTTTCCAGATTTTGGCATGGATTTCAAGATATGTTAGTGATTAATTGCAGGAGCAGTGGCACGAAAATCGAGGCAAGGGGTGTCTTGGGGGCCCGAAAGTGTCCGACTCGGATTGAGACATGGAGACAATTATTTTTAGGTAAAACAACGCCATGAACGCATTGGTGGTGTTATTTTTCTGATCTAAGCAAAGATTTTGTGGCTTAACTCCATAATGAGGTATGCTTATGTATTTTTCCCAATTCTTTTGTGGAGTTAATAAAAAGACCTACCCATTTGAGAGAAGGACCCGGAGATGTACTCCACCAGAGATGAACTCCGTTATCAAGTTCTTTGTGTTCATATTGCATGATTATGTCTCTTTCCTTTTGATTTTTTTCTTATTTATGGTGTACTTTTGTTTATGCTCATTTTATGCAATTCTTTAATAAGTCACTTGAGGAAAAGATCCCGGATCATGTTGGTAACAGAGCAGTCATCTTTGACTTGAATTGTTGAGTATGAATGCTTACTAGGGCCAAGCATAAGTAGGGTGAAGGAACTCTAAAGACGTTCAATCCTGAAGTTGGTCGTACATCCCGAAGGAAGAAGATGGCAGAAGAGGACAAGTGTGATGAACAAGAGAAAAACTTTCACATGGTCTTTGACGCAGGGGCGCGCCACCCAGGTACGTCTGCTCTCACAGGACCTTCTTCTTCTCGACCCAAAGAACTCGAAGGTTCTTCTATTTCCCTATCGGGAAATCTGCACCCACAAAAATCTTTCCCCGAGGTCTCCCCTTTACTATCGGGAGGTCAGCTAAATCTCGCTATCTCGCAAGTTCGGGGCCTAAACCTCCAACTCTTCCCTTCAAATCTTGCGATGCCCGATCTGGCGATACAGGTATAGTTCCTTCCTCATGCACCCGTGGGATAGGCTTAATGTTAGTGCCTCTCACAGCCTCGCAACCTCGTGACCTCGCGACCTCGTCGATTTAACCATCGAGTTTTCACCCTTCTACTCCGCGAGTCCCCGAGATGCGAGAATTCAACGGAGTATTGACTCCTGTTTCCAGGCAAAATGTGTCCACCCTTCGGCCGTGCAGTCCCACCTTATGCTCTGCCACGCGTCCACACGAACCTTGGCTCCTTGGCACTTCGCGACTCGGCTTCCACACGAGCCTTGCCTCCTCGGCACTTCGCGACTCCTAACGTCAATACCTCGGGGCTTCTCGCAGCGAGATCCCGAGGGCTTCGTGCCACCTGTATTCCACTCATGCTCCGCTATGGCCCACACTGCTCTCTAGCTATCGGGATATCACCTTCTCGCAACCTCGCGATTCCTGCACCCAAACTCTCGAACCTTTTCTTGCAAGGTCCCGAGACACGATCCCTTGCGCAGATCCAACGGTCCTCCTGTGATCCGGATCCAACGGCTGTCCTTCTCTCGCTACTCGCGACCTTGCGACTTGGAGTACCCAATGCTTGGGCTCTCACCTTGCGAATTCCCGAGTTCACGAGATCTCTCGATCTCTTGCCACCTGTCCTCCTCAGATGAACGACTACGATCTTCTCGCCACTTCACCACTTCGCGCCCTCGCACCTCGCGACTCTGAATACCCAATTCTTGGGCTTTCACTCTGCGAACTCTCGATTTTGCGAGATCTCTTGATCTCTTGCCACTTGTCCCCTCCGATGGACGGTTCTTAGCCTCCTCGCCACTTCGTCACTCGGGAAGCTAAAGGACTTCCCTTTCGGTCCTCCAATGTCTGAATCTGCGAGATGAGAATCTCCTTACACGCGTCCTACTCAACGAACGGTGCTGATCTTGTCAGGATATCACGCCTCGCGATATCTCTACTCTTGCTCCACAACTTTGGGGCTTCAAATTTCGAGTCCCCGATACACGATACCACATGTAGATCTGACGGCTCCTGTGACTCTGAATCGACGGCTTTGCCCCTCCTGAGCTTCAAACTCTTCAGAATATTCTCGCCGTAACCTCCTTGCACCTCTGCAAGATCTGACGATCCTCGGAACTTTGCGAAATCTCTTCAGAAGATTTTGACCGTCCGTTCTTCCTTGTAAAACCCACGAAATGAAAAGGGTATCTCTCTACGAGATTCCTTCACCTTTTCGCCAACCTGCGACGTTTCTTCCCGACTTCACGTCACACTGATCTACGCTGATCTTCAGCGACTCAGAGGTCTATCCTTTCTGAGCTTTACTAAGTTACTTCAACCTCAACAAGGTTCTCTACACGCACTCCTTGCGGCAAGCCTGCGAACACTTCAACTGTTCGAGCTTCCTTGCCTTTGCATATGCCCGTAGCAGTAGTCTTTCAATACTCTGCTCAGTGTCACGACTGAGACTCTCCTTAGCCTGTGCACTCCTTGCACGGCTCTAGCAACCCGCTTTCGCTTCTGAGCGAACTGAGAACAAGAGTTTAACTCCCGAGCCTTTTGTCAACGCACCCCTTGCGGACGACTTCAACTGCACTCCTTGCAGGAATCCTTGCTCAAAGGAGAAACAATTGTAACTCACCTCACTTCCTCTCAGATTTCAATCTCGACACATGAAATCATACACACAACATAATGAAAAATGCATAACAGGAAGTAATATCCATAAGCAGAGCATTCAACACACATACACAGAAAATAACACAACAACCATGAATCTGAATCAACTTCTTCTATTAATTCAAGATCTGTACATGGGTGTTCTTCTACAACTCTCTGCTATTCTCCTATGCTCTAGGCTCTTCTTTCCCCCATTGTTAATTGTTACAATGATACAAATGAGGGTGTCTACATTCAGTTTTCCCTCTTCCTTCTAGAACTATCTAATCTAAGAATTCAATTCTACCTACCTGCAACTACTACTATAAATGCCTCTGTCTATCTCAGACGATAGCGTATGGATCGAGGTATGATTACATTTTTACCAAGGCGCCTGAATTAAATGATCTCATTTATATTCAGCGCATCAACTTCAAGGGAAAATTTAAAATTTTAAAAACTTGCGTTGGACGTCTTCCAGCTGGCTTCTGCTTCCACGTTGGTTTACTTGTCGTGAGGGATGCTCCTGCATCAGTCTTTTATCACATGTCATAAATGGTTGAACGAATGTATAGAGATTATGAGAAGAGGATGAAGAAGAAGGAGAAGATAAATGAAGCACATGCAGATGATGATGCTTCGGTAAACCAAGGCGTTGGAGGAGATCCTCCTGAGCCTCCATCTTCGCCTTCAAGTTCTAGTTCTTCTTCCTATGAAAATTCTCATCACTCTCAACATTCTAACCATAAAGCCTCTTTTAATAAAATGTTATTAAAGCTTGATGTAAAGTTTGCTTTACCTATGTTTAATGGAGATGCTAATCCTGAAAAGTTAGACAATTGGATCCGACAGGTTGAAGTATATTGTCATGTTCAACATATTGACGAAGAGGAAGTTAAAGTGCAACTGGCTTCTCTTCGGTTGGAAGGCACCGCTCTCGTATGGTGGGAGAGGAAGCTACATGACATGAGTAAGTATGGTAAGATTTTTTCCTCATGGTCGGATTTTAAAACAGAGATAAGGAAGCAGTTCTATCCATTGGGGTATTTACATAAAGCAATGATGGAGTGGAAAACGTTGAGACAGAGTAAAGGTTAGAACGTACAAAGTTTCACAGAGGAATTTAGGAAGAAAGATTTAGCATTGAACATTCCTTTGGATTCTTATGAAATGTTAATGAAGTATATTGGTGCAATTCATAGTTATATTTTTCATACTTTGCTCTTGTTTAACCCCACTAGTCTTGACGAAGTTTGTGTGCAAGCCACTCACCTTGAGAACAGGGGGAAACATGTTCAAGAAGATCCCATGAAGAAACCTTCCAATTTCCCACAAAATACTTTCAAGAAGTTCAAAAGGAAGGGCAAGAAGACTGCTACAGTAACAAGAGAAGGAGAAAAACCATCTTGCACTCATTGCAAGAGGAGTGGTCAGCATGAAGAACACTGTTGGAAACTACATTCGGAAAAGAAACCGAAACAGTTCACTAGAAAGGGGAAGACAAATACTGTTGCTAAAATGCAACAACATCTTGGTTTCAAATAAGGAGATGAAGGAAATATCACAGTAGCTGGAGTACAAGGTAAATATTCTCTTCATGCTAGTTCAAGTTCCAGTGATGAATCTCATATTGATGAACGAAAGAGGAATGAGTTATTTCATATACAAGTTGTATCTACGCATACTAAGATAGATACATTATTTGATCTGGGTTCCCAAGTAAACATAATATCTGAAGCACTTGTCAAGAAGATGGGTCTTGTAATGAAACCACATCCAAAGCCTTACCCTTTTAGTTGGGTATGTGACAAAGAAAAACTTAATGTCACCAAACAATGTAGGGTTAGATTTGATATTGCTTCAAAGTTGATTGATGAAGTAGATTTGGATGTTGTACCGCTTGATATATGTGGCATAGTGTTGGGAAGTCCATATCTTTATGATATAAAAGTAGTCTTCTTTCGTCATGAGAACAAATACCACCTTACTAAAGGAGGAGTGGAATATATTGTTAGAGCTCACAGCATGAGGGTAAATACAACACTTGTTGGTGCAGGGCAAATGAAAAGACTCATAACCACTAATAAGAGATATGTACTCATGTTCGTCAAAGAGAAAGATGTCGGGACATTCGACGCTTTCCAAGGATGTGATCTGTCTCATAAAAATGAATTAACTGATATTGTCTCTAAGTATGATGATATTTTTCAGGAACCAGATGGATTACCTCCTAAGAGGGAAATCCAACATGATATACATCTGCAGCAGGATTCTCCTTTGCCTAATGTGGGCATGTACAAGATGTCAGTTGTGGAGATGACATAGATCAAGAAGCAGGTACAGGGCTTATTGGATCAAGGGGTCATCATGCCCAATTCATCTCCTTGTGGTTCTACGATCATGATGGTGCCAAAGAAAGATGGCACATGGTGAATGTGTGTTGATTACCAGGCTTTAAATAAAATCATGGTGAAAAATCGATACCTTCTTCCTCGCATAGATGATTTAATTGATCAGTTAAAGAATGTTGTTTATTTCACTAAGTTGGATTTGCGTAGTGGATATCATCAAATCAGAGTTGCAAAACAAGATGCATGGAACACTTCCTTTAAGACCAAACAAGGATTGTTTGAGTGGTTAGTTATGTCATTTGGGCTTTGTAATGCTCCGACAACTTTCATGTGTGTGATGAATGATGTATGTGATGAATGATGTATGTGATGAATGATGTGTGTGATGAATGAAGGAGAAGATCAGTACCACACCAGTATTAGCATTGTCGAATCTTCAACAGCCGTTCGAGATTGAGATAGATGCCAGTGGATACACCATGGGTGTAGTATTGATGCAATGTCGTAAGCCTATCTGTTACCCCTCTGAGACTTTTAACCAAGCTGTTGTTAACTATCCTACATATGATAAAGAGTTATATGCATTAGTTCAAAGCATAAAGAAATGGAAGCATTACTTGTTAGGGAAGGAAACAATTATACATATAGATCACCAGCCCTTACAGTATCTTCAAGCACAGACCAAATTGCAACAATCTCGGCACTACAGATGGATGGGTTTTCTACAACAATTTCATTTGGTAATCAAGTACAAGAAGGGTACAAGTAACAAGGTAGCCGATATTCTTTCAAGACCTCCTATTGTTGCTTCTATTATTTTGAAGAATAATTCTTTATCTCATGATAGCTATGTAGAGCAATATGTCGTCGATGAAGATTTTAAAGAAGTATATGAAAAGCTAACCCATGGTGCACAGGTAGAGAATTATTGTTTGCAGGGAAAGTTACTCTATCATCTTGGGAAGCTATGTATCCCTACAAGTGAACAAGTCCATGTAATATGAGAAGCTCATACTTCTCTTGTATCGGGGCATTTTGGGGTAGGAAAAACTATGGCTCATTTGCATAGGTTTTGTTACTGGCCTCAAATGAAAACAATTGTAAGTAAATATGTAAAGGGGTGTGTGATGTGTTCTACTTGTAAGCCCACTAATAGAAATTTGGGGCTCTACTCACCACTTCTTGTTTCATCCCATCCATGGGAAAGCATTTCCATGGATTTTGTAGGGCGTTTACCAATGACCAGAGGGGTCCATGATTATTTGTATGTCGTAGTGGATAGGTTCAGCAAGATGTGTATCTTGATGCCATGTAAAAGGCATATCACTGCTGAGAAGACTACTAATCTCTTTTTTCAGCATGTTTGGGTTCACTTTGCATTACCCACGTCCATTGTCTCGGATCGAGATACTCAATTCCTTGGGGATTTTTGGACTAGCTTGTGGAGAATGATGGACACCAAATTGAAGAGGAGCACTGCTTTTCATCCACAGACCGATGGATAGACAAAGGTGGTAAATAGAAAAGTGGTACTTTTGCTTCGAGGCTACTGCAGCAAGCATCCTAAGTTATGGGATGAACAAATACCTTATGTACAACATGCTTATAATCGAGCTTTACATTCATCCACTCAGAGTTCACCTTTTGAGACATGTTATGGGTACCTACAAAAGGTTCCTTTGGACTTGATGTATGGGAGAGATGCCGATGTGAATGAAGAACGAACAGAGGACAGAGCCCGCAAGTCAGGGAACAATTAGGCAATCAGGGAACAATTGGAAAAGAGTCAAGCATAGTATAAAGCTCGGAATGACAAGCACAGGGTTGATCATTAGTTCCAGGTTGGAGACCGGGTATGGCTTCATATTAGCAAGGAACGATTGAAGGGTGAAGGAAATAAACTCAAGCCCATCTGATATGGACGCTTCACTATTTTGGAGAAAAGTGTCACTAATGCTTTTCGTTTAGATCTTCCACCTTGTATGCAGATATATTCAGTTGTGAATGTAGAGAACTTGAAGCTTTTTGAGCCTCCCATGATCATGGATCAGGATGAGGAAGTTTCAATACCTTCAGTTGATGAGTTCACACCTGAGTACTTGGATGAGTTACAAGAAGATATCATCCTCGACAGAAGGACGAGGACTTCACGCAGAGGTGATGTTGATTATCTTCGAGTAGGATTAAAGGGCACACATCCAAGCAAGGCAAAGTGGATTGAGAAAGATAAGGTGAGGGAACTCTTCCCTCACTTACCAATTGATTGATGAAATATTTTGGTGGTCCAAAAAGCTCTCAGTGGGAAGGCATGATCCAAAATGGATCCAGAGAAGGTTAAGACAACTCAGAATGCACAGAAGAAAATCAGAACACTCAGAATGGCTCCAACAGACAACAAAAGGGAAAAAATTCAAAGTTTGTAAAACTCAGTGAAAAGGGCATAATTGCAAAGAGCGCGTCGCAAGATTTCTAACGACATAAAAGGCTTGTCAAATGGAGTTATGGATCAAAAGTTATAAGAGGTCAAAGTTCAATCAAACTTGGTCAAACAGGAAAAAGTCAAAGTGAGACGTGGCACATCTGAGTGGGCAAGATGACATGACATGGAAGACACATGGGGACGTTCGATGATGACACATGTCAACTTCATTGGCAAATCAAATTGTGGCAAGTGGCAGCTTTTATGTGGACCAATTATATGGTGCCACGTGGCACCCCTCCCATGGTTGGAATGTGAAAAAATTTATTCAACTCCCCAAGAGTCGACCTCATGATCTCCAAATAGCCCAAAGGCCCCCCACACACGTGCTAACCACTACACCATACATTGTTTCTTGTTTGTAATTTGGTTTAAATGTTATTTAAATTTAAACTTTAGACTTAGGCGCCAATGAGAGGGGCTAGGCCTCCGGCCCAGCCCCTGATCACGTGTTTTATCCCACATGACCATATTATTCCACCGCTTTGGGGTCTTAACCCAACCAACCGCCAAATATATCATATTCACCACTAAATTTAGCCTTTCCACCATTTTCTCCGCCAGTTTGTAACCTCCGCCATTTTTAGCAAGCATGCCAAAACTGTTATTACACATGTATTAAAACGAAGGTCCGTGGGATTCGACCCCGAAACCGCCGCCAAACTGAATGCCTTAATTTAGCCAATGTAACCAACTTGCCAACCATGCACTTATGGCATAACCACCCAAAATCTTGTATATAAGGGGGTCTCGGGTAGTGCATTCAGAAATGAATAAGAGCACAAAGAAGGGGCAGGCTGAGTGCATCCATATAGTATGGATTTGGGCACAATTTTCCAAATTTTGGCATGGTTCGAGATCTTTCATTCATTAATTGCAGGAGTAGTGGAACGGAAATCGAGGCAAGAGGTGTCTTGGGGGCCCGAAAGTGTCCGACTCGGATTGAGACGTGGAGACAAACATTTTTAGGTAAAACGACACCACGAACGCATTGGTGGTGTTAGTTTTCTGATATGAGCAAATATTTTGTGGCTTAGCTCCATAATGAGGTATACTTATGTATTTTGCCCAATTCTTTTGTGGAGTTAATAAAAATACCTACCCATTTGAGAGCAGGACCCGGAGACGTAGTCCACCAGGGACGAGCTCCGTTATCAAGTTCTTTGTGTTCATATTGCATGATTATGTCTCTTTCCTTTTGAGTTTTTCCTTTTTTATGGTGTACTTTTGTTTATGCTCATTTTATGCAATTCTTTAATAAGTCACCTAACGAAAAGATCCCAGATCAGGATGTGTGTCCCCCCCTCTGTCTTCTGTGTCGTTTTGTTGCATTTCTTCTTCAACAACTTTGTTAGTTTCCTCTTTATATTTCTTTTCCACTTGTTCTGTTGTTGATTTTGTTGTTAATTCCTTTGCTTATTTTTCCTTTTGTTTGTCCTCTCGCTCTGTTGCAGCTTTTGCCTCTGCTTCATCTTTAGCTCTAGATTTGTCATCCTCAATCTTTTGATTCTTCTTTCACACGTTGTTTTTCTTTTTTAATACTTCCTCTTTATCTGTCCTATTTTTATTAACTGGTACTTCTTCTTCTTCTTCTGCAAATCTTGAGTGTGTTGAGATGGAAATGGGGAAGATCACTCAGCTTTTTCTCGCTCTGCCTTATTCTTGGATTCTTCTCTCACTTTTTCTTTGTCTACGATCCTTCCTCTCAGCTGGAAACGGCTGTTGAAGATGAATTCATCATAAGTCTCGACGTTCTGGTGTACTTATTCCTCCTCCCAAATATCTGTGTTATACTCCCAAGGTAGAACGATCTTGTTGAAATTCTCTCTAATAGTATTTTTGGGATCGCGTCTCCTATATTTCTCTTACCCGAAGTGATAGGACAGTAGGGTATTTACCTTTTCTTGGGCTTGCTTAGTGTTTTCAAAGGAATAATTTCCCACATACAATGGCAGTGGAGGAAAAATTGCTTTCTTTAGCTGGTGTAACATCACCTCAACTCCGTGTATAATGGTATGATACACCACTTCATGGAGCACAAGATTGTCGGGTATGAACCGGGGAAGCAAATGGGATGGTTTCATTGCGCCATATATTCTGATATAAGTATCGTGCTCCATGAGGTACCAATCCCTGATTATCCTTATAATTGCCATGGATTTATCAATCATGCATGGAGGAGTGGTGCAGAAGATGAACTTGTATAATGGAGCTAGAAAGTGCTCACATATCCTTTGATACTCCATATGATATTTGTGTTCCCAGAGCACTTTACAATATATATGAATTGCAGGGTCGGATGGTAGCCAACTCCACCCCATATCAGGTTACTTGTGAACTGTGCACATAATTTCCAAAAGGTATGAGGACATATGAAATCTCAAGAATGTTCCGGGTTGGGCTTGCTTCAATACGAAGATAGCTACCATGAGATTCTCGAATAGGATGTCTTCCCAATTGAACGATGTGCCTGCATCTGCGTGGTAATCAATTAGGGGCATATAGGATAGGTATAATTGTGTCACATCAGATTCCCCATATAATATGCACATAATGGATACCAAGTACTGGTAGGGTCTTCTTAAGGCACTCGTGGGGTATCCACTTTTAGGTTTGTACTTAAATTTATTATCTTCCCTATACCAATTGGGGAATAGGGTTCTTAGGTGTGTACTCGAACTCGCTGAGAAGTTTACAAACCAACCTTTTGATCCCCTTCTCGATATGATATCACTTGGCCAAATAATCGGGTCTGAATAAAGCTTTGGGTTCCTTCCTTGCATTGTAGACCTATATGTTGCTTACATTAGTGTTCTTCAAAACCCATGTGATGGAATCCGCATAGGGGAACACTGTTGGGTGTGCTGCTACTATGAAGATACCTAATTTCTTGATATTCTTGAACACTTGGAGCTCATCTGGATCTTCATCTTCAGTGGAGAAATTAGACTTTTTAAACATATGATATATTTCTCCCCATTTGAATGTTTCTCCATCCTTCTCCATCATCCCTGACGTATCATCATACGTGGCTCCAAGGAATTATGGCTCACATTCTACTTGTTTTCCACTACAATAGGTATTGGCTTCAGATACCTTGCTTACATTTTTCTTTCAAGGTGACATGCTTGAACCTTCCATAAAAAATGAGTTTAATGCACTATCAGGATATAACATACAATTGAATGCTACTAAGGAGTTTGAATTACTAGAGGAAACATTAGTGTCATCACTAAGTAGGGAGTCATCATCTAAGTATATTAAAGTGATGGCAAGCATGATTGAGCAACTTGGTGGAGATTTGAGGAAGAATGGGTGAAAAGTATGCTCAAAAGGAAACATCAGAGGTTTAAAGACTAAATCTTCTGATGCAAATCAAAGGAGTTCATGATAAAGTTTTCAAAGTGAAATAGTTTCATTCGGTGGAGTTAATAACAAATTATTTGATGCAAGGGTGAAGTTGTTTGGAAATGTTTTGATTGGAATATTTAAGAACAACTTCTCCAATGTAAATTGGAGGAGTTAATTGTAACTGCTCCGATAATACATCAGAGGAGTTATTGTTTGTGCTCCCAAAGTTTTATGAAAATCAGCATAGTTAGTTGAAACTCCTCTGATCATATCGGAGGAGTTAATAAGAACTCATATGATATGATCAGAGGAGTTATCAAAAACACTCCCAATGGCAAGATTTTTAGGGGTTCAATAGAGAATGGACAACAGGTTTTATTGCTTTGCATTCGGCATAGAGACTGGGGTTGGGATTCCAATAGGAAATCTTTCAACAAAAGGTGCCTTAAAGGTTCAAAATCATGTGAGGCAAATGGCTGCGAGTTCAAGTTGGGGAGAAAGTGATAGGTTTTTCATGGTTAGGTAACCACAGTTCTCAAACAGGACTAAGGATAGGGCAGTGTGATGTTCATGGGAACGATGTGTAGAAGAAAATAAGAAGTATGGAGAAAAATCAAGAAAGAAACCCTAACTCTAGAAAGACAGAGAAAGATGTGTGTACCTGAAAACTTGGTGCCACATGGAGGATGTTGATAAGGTGCAAGTCTGGGTGGTGACTTGGCGTGCTCCTGATCCAAAGAAAATCTTCTTACCTCAGTTTACTAGACGAACAAAGGAAAAGCATAAGCTACTCATGTACAAATAGATCAACGAGGTTTTATGTATTAAATGTGGGGTTGGTGAGGAAATTAAGATCGAAGGACTTGAGAGCAACCTCTACGATGAATATTAGATAAATTAGTAGTAAGTAATTTGATGTTCATCGGAGCACTTGCCTCAAAGTATTCCAATGACCATTGGAAAAGTTGGAGGAAACTCCTCTGATGTGAATCAGAGGAGTTGGAACCAACTCCTCTGATTCACATCAGAAGAGTTAGTATAATTAACTCGTGTGATAGGTAAGGGCATCGACGATAAATAGAGAAACTCCTCTGATGTGAATTAGAGGAGTTAAATGCAACTCCTATGATTTACATCAGAGGAGTTAGAACTAACTTTGTCGATTTCTCCTAACTTACTCAAAAATGAAAAATTTTAAACACTTCCTTTTACACACGATTTCTTAAGGTGAACAAGATCTCTCTAATAAACTTGAGGTAAAGAGAGGCCAAATAAAAGTTCTTTTTAAAAAATGAGGGGATCCATTTTTTAAAGACTATGCAAATGCAAATAAAGTAAAATGGAGGGTTGTAGTGCTTGTCACAACAATTCCCTAAATGTGTATTTAGGGAAGTTGGCCACTTCTATAAATTTGCATTTATGGAATTTGGATTATGTATATGTACACTTTTGTATATGCGCAATTACAGGAGAGGCCAACTTTCGTATATGCGCATTTACAAAAGTTGACTTTTGTATAAATGCATATACTTTTGTAAATGCACATTTATGGAAGTGGCTTCCGTATATGCACATTTATGGAATTTGGCTTCTGCATATGTGCACTTTCATATATGCACTTTTACGGAAGATGACCACTTATGAAAATACACATATGGAAGTGCGCGTATACAAAATAAAACCTCTGCAAATGCACATATATGGATCCTTGCTTCCATAAATGACCATTTACGGAAGTCAACTTCCATATATACACACTTCTGTATATGCATATATACAGAATCCAACTTCCCTAAGTGTGAATTTATGGAAGTGGACAGCTTTCGTAAATGCACTTATTCATAAGTCAGATTCCATAAATGCGAATTTATGGAATTCGACTTCCGTAAATAGGAATTTATGGAAGTGTCTTCGGTATATGCACATTTATGGAATTTGGCTTCTGTAAATGCACATTTATGGAAGTTGGCATCTGTATATGCACGCTTCCCTATATGTGCATTTAAGGAAGTTGACCACTTCCAAAAATACGCATATACGGAAGCACACATATACGAAGGCATGTGCTCTTTTATATATATGCACTCTTCTGTATATGCACATATAGGGAAGCCGACTTCCCTAAATGTGTATTTACAGAAGTTTCCCACTTCTGTAAATGCACATTTATGGAATTTTGATTTTGTTGGCTTCCATAAATGCGCATTTATGGAAGTCGACTTTCATAAATGTGCATTTATGGAAGTGGCTTCCATATATGCGCATTTACGAAAGTTGGCTTCCATATATGTGCATATACAAAAGTGGTTAGCTTCCTTAAATGCGCATTTACGGAAGTGGCCAGCTTCTGTAAATTCCCATTTATGGAAGTTGTCGTCCGTAAATGCACATTTATGGAAGTGGCTTCTGTATGTGCACATTTATGGAAGTTGGATTTTGTAAATGCACATTTATGCAATTTGGATTCCGTATATACGTGCTTCTGTATATGCACATTTAAGGAATCTCACCACTTCCAAAAATGTGCATATATGGAAGCACACATATACAGAAGCCAACCTCCATAAATGCTCATATACAAAAGCTAGCTATCATAAATTCTCATTTACTGAATTCTTCTTCGTATATGTTTGCTTCCTTATATACGCATATACATAATCCAATTTCCATCAATGCACATTTATGGAAGTGGTCAACTTTCGTAAATGTGCTTATATGGAAGCCGCCTTCTGTAAATGCACATTTATGGAAGTTGGCTTCCGTAAATGCGCATTTACTGAAGGTGGATTTTGTATATGAGAATTTACGGAAGTTGGATTTTTTATATGTGAATTTATGGAAGACGTCTTTCATATATGTGTATTTATTCTTACAATTGTCTAAGAAATAATTATTAAGAGAAGAACCAATTGAAGGCAATAATTTCAAATACGCCATTATTTATTTCTTATGCATGATATAAGTGTTTAGTAGTAATAAAGAAAGATAACTTGGTTGTTTGCAATGTGGGGGTAAAGGGATCATGGTACATGGTGCTTTGAAGTTGGTGGTTGATCCAAGTGGATATTGGTGGCCACCCACCTGTTCCAACTAGCTCCTCTTTACAGATTTTAGTTCAACATGTTTCTCTGTAATGATGACATTTCTTTGTAATTATGGGTTTTTAAATTTCAAGGTTATCCTGAAGCCCTACACAGAATCCAAGTGGATATTGGTGGCCACCCACCTATTCCAACTGGATTATTTTGGAATTTTTTATGTCAGTACATCTTTATGTACTTTCAGGGTCGTTTTGGGGCCCTAAACAATGTTTTTTTGTCTTTACACAATCAAATTATAGACAGAGTCACATTTTGATGAAACAATATGTATTTCTCAAAAATACCTTTCCAACGGACTATCACACACCTAAAACAGAGGTCATATGCAAAAGTTACGACCCTGGGAAGTTGAGGTACCAACCTACCCATCAAGGCCCACATAACTTTTGGCGTTTCATCTCTCAGGGTTAGGTTTTTGGATGTATAGGGTTTTGACATGCATGAGTAATGTTAAAATGCCTCTGAAGCCTCATTATAATTAGTATTCTTATATGGATGCACGTAGCATCCACATCTCTTCTCAGAGATAGCTACCACCATTCGAGCAAGTTGTTTTCAGTTCTACAATTTTACAATTTCAGCCTATTTTATTTATTCAATCGAATTTATTGTTCACTAGAAATCTATTGTTGTTATCCATATCTCTATGTTATTATATTCAATATGTTATTCATTTCGTTCCGCTCATAATTCCGGTTCATTGGTATCATAGCGGTTTGCTCTTCATTTATTTTTCTTTGTGCATGTCCCCGACAAGATCTGGGTACAAGAAGTTGGGACTCGAACCAGTCGAGCCTTTGCAATATCGGTCGCACCAAATCATGGGGGATGACAATAAATATGATGGAGTAGGAGATCCTTTTAAACTATTTCTCTATGAATCCCTTGTGCGACAAAGGAACGGAATGATGGACAACTTTGCACAAATCCTTCGGCGGTTGCCCACAAGAGACACATCTTCATCAAGCGTCCATGCAACCCCCTTCAAGATACAAGTAAATTTTGATATTTCATTATTTGAAGGATTGATATATGTGGATGTTGTAGATAAATGGTTGAATCTGCTCGAAGGGTATTTTTCGTTCCACAATTTTTCGATAGGGAAAATATTACTTTTTCACTGCTTGAGGTTGTCTCCAATATTAAGGATTGGTGGGATACTTACTCTGAGAAAAGGGCCATATATTAATCTATAATATTTGTGGTCTCCCTCACATGGGATTCTTTTAGGTATTCCATTAAAAAAAAATACTACCATGTTGGAAGTTACGAGGACTAGTACACAAGATGGACCACATTGCGTCAGGAAACAGACTAGATAGTACTAGATTTCACCAATATTTTCCATACCCTGCGCACCAAATTGGGTATCAAAGAATTTGAATGGAAAATGGTGCTCAAATAATATGGTTGTCTGCATATATACATTCAAACAAAAATGGAGTTTATGGAAATCGCATCATTAGTTGCAACTTATTGATATGTTGTCAAGATCGAGGATAACTTTAAGTAGAAGAGGCGAGCGTTTGTATATGTAAACTACTCATAGCCGAATCAGGGAAAAGGTGGCCCCAACCCACAAAAAAAGGAACAGAAAAAAGATGGCCACTCTTAGGACAACCAGTCCAAGATGCAACCCAATAAAGGTAATGAGAATTTGAAGAAGGACATGGGAAAGTGGTGTGAATACCATAAAATCCCTTGGCACAACACCGAAAAATGTCGCTCCAAGTAGTCACTGGTGGACGAGCTGAAATTTTTCGAGTCGGAGGAAGATTATGACTTTGAATCAAATCCATAAGGAGGGAAGTTGATTATCTATGTCTAACCCAGTGCCATTTTCATTGCCACCAAATTCCATCCAAGGGAACCAGAAGAACTAGAGGAAGGGAAACGCCTCTTTCACTCACAGATGTGGGTAAAGGGGGCTTTGCTTCATTTCATTGTCAATAGCGATATTCATAAGAACCCGATCTTAGCAAAGGTCATTAAGCGGTTTGAATTTTCGATGACACCACACCCACAACCCTACACCATTGGTTGGCTTTGCCTAGAAAGATATCTCTACACCAGCCAACAGTGTTGCCTACCCTACGACATCAAGCCCTTCAAAGATGAGGTATTGTGTGATATTGCCTCCCTTGAAGTGTGTGATGTTCTTTTAGGAAAACCATATTTGTGGTAGCGACATGTTTTTATGAGTCTAGACCATGCAGTGTTGTTATTAATTTGGGTATACAATTGTACAGGATACCAGAGGTACTGTCACCAACCACTATTTCTTTAATCTCTGCTAAGAAATGCAGCAAGGTCATTTCACAAACCGAGAATCTCGTCTTCTTTGTGATCCGTGCTCACAGTAAGCAGAAGGTCACCACCAAAGCTGTGACCTATACATAGAGCCTCTCTTCACAGTAGAAGCAAGTGCATAGGATCGTGGAAGAGTACAGAGACATCTTCTCCTCACCCACTGAGGTACTGACACACTGCCAAGTCAAGCATCCAATTTATCTAACCCCCAGTGCACCTATTCCTAATGGACCAGTCTATCGTCGCTCGCTGATGGAAAATGATGAAATCAAGCGTCAGATCCAAGAGCTGATTCAAAAGGGGCACATCAGACCCAACTCTTCCCCTTGTGGAAGCCTGATTATACTGGTGCAAAAGAAAGATAGGACCTGGAAACTCTACATTGATTACAGATCATTAAACAAAATCACAGTGAAGAACTGGTACCCAATTCCTCAAATTGATGACCTTCTTGACCAACTCAAGGAGGAAAAGTTCTTCAAAAAGAATGACCCAAATTCTTGCTACCACCAGGTTCCCATAGAACCGATTGATGTATGGAAGACAACTTTCAAATCTAAAGAAGGTCTCTTCAAATGGTTGGTCATGCCCTTTGGCTTAACAAATGCACCAACGAATTTCATGAGGTTGATGGATGATGTATTGATACCCTTAACCAACTCTTTTGTGGTGGTATATATGGATGTCATCCTCATCTTCAACGAAACTTGGGAGGATCACATGCAACATATTCAACAGGTTTTGAGCACTCTATGGAGACACAAGCTATATGCCAACTTGGAAAAATGCTTCTTTGGCATGAACATGGTCCAATAGTTGGGCTACATTGTTTATGAGAATGGGTTACATGTGGATCCATATAATATCCAATTCATCCATGACTGGCCATCCCCGACCACGCTATCCAAGCTTCAGATATTCTTGGGACTTGCCAAATTCTACCGACAGTTCTTGTTTGGATTCTCCCATATTGCATGGGCCCTCAGCGAAGTGACCAAGGGCGGTGGCAAGGAAAATTTCACATGGGGGAAGGCACAACGATGATAATTTGATGATCTGAAGCATTGCTTGTGCTCATCTCCAGTACTCTCCTTACTCGATCTGCAACAACCGTTCGAGATTGAGATTGATGCATCTGACTATGTTGTAGGTGCATTTCTCACTTAGAACGGTCATCCAGTAGCATACCATAGTGAGACACTCTCAGATACCGTCCGGAAATACCCCACCTATGACAAGGAAATGTATTCCATTGTGTAATCCTGTCGTCAATGGAAAAATTACATTTTGCGAAAGGAGACAATAATCCACATTGATCACAAGCCTCTGCAGTTCATACAGACACAAGGGAAGTTGCAGAACAACCACCATCAAAATTGGTCCACATACCATCAGAAGTTCCATATCAACATCAAGTATAAGACATGGAGCACAAATCGTGTCGCTCACTACCTCAGTAGACCTCTCGTGGCTACACTCATCACCGTGCACCATTCTTGTGGGCATGAGGCATCTGAGTGGCCCCAAATTTATCAGTGAGATATCGACTTCGCCACCACCTATCATATCTTGGTTACATGCGCGAATTTCATCAATTTTCACATTTAGGATGGACTGTTATGCCATCTGGGCCACCTCTGTGTTCCTGCAAGCGAGCGTGCAAAGCTGATTTGGGAGGCTCACTATAGTTGAATGGCAGGACATTTTGGCATGGAGAAAATTGTGGCCATTCTACAAAAAACATTTTTATTGGCCAAAACTTCGACAGGACGTCAGCAAGTATATCAAATATTGCACTGCATGTGCCATTTCCAAAACAACCATCAAGAAGCAAGGCTTATACACCCCTATTACTACTCCTAATATGCCTTGGGAATCCATCTCAATGGATTACATGTATGGCCTTACGTCCACCAAACAAGGCAATGATTGTGTATTTGTGGTGGTCAATCAATTTTCGAAGATGACCATTCTCACATCATGTAAGAAGAGCATCACAATGACAGATACTTTCAATCTCTTCTTTGAATGAGTGTGGGTCCATTTTAGGATACCACAGACCATCATATCCGATCAGGAAAACAGGTTCCTCAACACATTTTGGTCGAGTCTATGGTCATTATTGGACACCAAGATCACTAAATCCATTGCCTTCCACACTCAAACTAATGGACAAACAGAGGTTGTTAATTAGATGATTGTGCACATCCTGTGCATGTATAACTCTAAGCATCCACGTACATGGGCTGAGATTATTCCCTATGTTCAACACAACTACAACATGGCTCTCCATAGCTCCATCGGCCATACCCCATTTTTGGTGGGGTTGGGATTCCAACCATTGGGTCCCATTGATGTTGCACTACCTCTTGCAACCACATAAACTGAATCTTCCCATGTTCAGTTTGAGGCTGACAAAGCCACCAGATTCATTGAGCAGATTCAACACATTTGCCAACAGGTCCATGATACTTGGTAGAAATCCAATGCTAAGTACAAGTAGAACCATGATCAACACCGTGTCCCACACAAGTTTCAGGTGGGAGACAAGGTCTGGTTACATTTGCAGAAATAATGCCTTATAGGGCCCCATTAGAAGCTCTGTCCACTTCTCTATGGGCATTACACTATCACCAAGGTTGTGGGTGACAATGATTTTGAGCTCAACACTCCCCCCTTCCTTGGCTTGCACCCAGTATTAAATATGGACCTCCTCTGACCATATTTCCCACCATTATTGGACACCTTGGAGATCGCAGAACAATTTACACCAACAGAGCTCAAACCTGAATTCATGGAAAAGGAATCCACTGATCTGATAGTGGACACACATGTCAAGGGAAATCAGTAGCAGAGGATCCAACTTTATTGGGTTGTCAAGGTAGGGCAACTCCTACACCAAGGAAAGTGGCTCACTCGAGGCCAAATTCAACAAAAATTCCCTCACCTGATGGGGGCACTCAACTTAATGAATACCACTAA
The DNA here is from genome assembly GCA_032191745.1 of Picea mariana. NCBI lineage: Eukaryota > Viridiplantae > Streptophyta > Pinopsida > Pinales > Pinaceae > Picea > Picea mariana. Next base: position 294,832 of record JASDQU010011476.1, on the reverse strand, counting down.
TTCCTAAGGGGGGAGGACTAATCCAGGTGGATATTGGTGGCCACCCACTTGTTCCAACTAGCTCCTCTTGACAGTTTTTAGTTCAGCATGATTCTCTGTAATGATGACATTTATTTGTAATTATGGTTTCTGCACTTATAAGGTTATCCTGAATCCCTACAAAATATCTAGGTGGATATTGGTGGCTACCCACCTATTCCAACTGAATTATTTTGGAAGTTTTCATGTCAGCACATCTTTTTGTACTTTCAGGACCGTTTTGGGCCCTAAATATTTTTCTTTTGTTTTCCAAATGCAAACTATAGACGGAGTCAGATTTTGATAGCATAATGTGTAGTTCTCGAAAATACCTTTACAATGGGCTATCACATGCCTAAAATGGAGGTCGTACACAAAAAGTTATGACCCGGGGAAGTTGAGGTACCAACTTACCCATCAGGGCCCACATAACTTTTGGTGTTTCATCTCCTAGGGTTAGGTTTTTGGATATATATGGTTTTGGCATGCATGAGTAATGTTAAAAAGGCCTCGGGAGCCTCATTGTAATCATTATTCTCAGATGGATGTGCGTAGTAGCCACATCTCTTTTCAGAGATAGCTACCACCATTCGAGTAAGTTGTTTTCATTTCAACAGTTTTACAGTTTCAGCCTATTTTATTTATTCAATAGAATTTATTGTTCATTGAATATTTGTTGTTGTTCTCCATATCTCTGTGTTATTGTATTCATCCTGTTGTTCATTTTGTTCCTCTCATAAATCTGGATGAGTGGTTCCTAGTCTTATGTTTGGCTTTGTCTTGGAAGTTTTTAATGAGATCTATACTTGTGGTTAGTTGGGCTTCTCCTGAGCATTGGTATTTAGTTTGGATTTTTTGTATTGCCTTAGTTTTTGTTTCTGGTAGTGTTTAGGGTTTGGTCATCCTCACTTTCACGTGAATGCATGCAACCCACTTTCATTTTTAGGTGAGGTGTGGGATTTGCAATGAATTGTAAATTTCTTCAACAATTCTTTCAACCATAGGATTTTCAAATTCTTGGAACAAAGAACCAGAATTTCGAGTCTACAGGGAAAGTTTTATAATGAAATTGGTTTTTCAAATTAAAAGAAGCAACCAAAAACTTGAAGATTTGGTAGAGTTAGCAAAATAAAAATGAATCCCTCGAGCTAAAGGTAATTATGTCAGGAAAAAAATCTAATACATTTAAAAAATGAAAAGCCTTTGATATGCCATATTATCTGTTGAACAACCTCACTAAAATGGATAAATCAATTCATAGACAAATAATTTTTTTTGAAATATCCTTCTATTTTCATGGTCTCATTAATTTTATAGTGATTCAAAATATGTAAAACCCAGATTTTATGTGCAACCGTTTTTTCACAAGGATTCAAACTGCCCATGAAATCATGGAGGAAATCACTCATTCTGAGCTCGACCCATCTGAATAGAAATGTGTTTGTTTATTTATCAATATTTGGGATATATTTGAGCCTAAGTAGTTGTGTTTCATTTTTTATAAATTCCCAAGAACTTGGTTGTAACACGAGAAAGAATAAGATTTATAGTTTTGAATTTTGCCAAAGCTTTTAAATTTCAAATTTAAATGCTTAATTAGATAAAAGATTGAGGAGCCTAATAGAGTATTTTTGCAAGTCCTTGAGCCACCTAAGGGAGTGAGTGAAAGACACTAAAACCAACATTTCTACCAATAGAGACACTAATGCATGTTTAATCAAAACATTTAGACTTGAATCAATTATGTTTTCTGTCTTTAAACTAGTTTTCCATTCAAGTATGTGTGCATAGAATTTCTTCCTTGATAAAAAACCTACATAAGTGAAAAGATAATTATTGTGTGGGTATTTCTCAAGGCATATTTCACCTCACAACCTGGTATTCTTCCTATGTAATATTTTTTAGTCTAGGTTGAGAAGATTAGTTACTTTCTTGTTGGATTGATTAATTAGAATGTTTCTTTACATTTCTATAGTTTAAGTAGAGATAACATTTCTATTTGAAGGAATTAGATTTAATACAACTATTTTCCTTCCACATGAGTGTTAGAACCTTCTTTCAAAACCTTTAACCTCACTAGTTGACAAAGTATTGTTGCAAAGAGCCAACAACCAGTGGCATATTGTACTTTACATCCTAATTTTCTATTAGTCGAATAGTGATAACCTAAGCTTGAAAGAATTAGATTTCATTTGAAGTTTTAAAGATTAGGATAGACTGCACTTTCTATATTTCAAAGAGTAGTTGATGATCATCTTCAAATTTGGGTTTCCTTCTCAGTTTATATTTTGAAGCTAATTTCCTCACATACAATGATTCTACCTCACAAGTTTACAAACTTTCGGATTGATAATTTAATGTCTTGATTTATGCAAGTAAAGTAGACCAATGCTTCTATATCAAATAGGTTTCATTTATATCAAAGTGATTTTTAGGATTATGATTAGAAAATGTCTTCCTAAACATGTATTCCAGGTTTTCATAAACATCTATATCAAAGTGGATTTGTTATCATCCACTTATCATTGGTAGTTGCATAAACAATTATAAACAAGTGGGGTCAATTGATTAATTTTCCTAGTATGATAAGCATTGACTTGCATAAACATGCACATAAAGTCCATTCCTGACTTTATTTTTTTTTTAAGTTTGGGTTATTGTGTTGAAATTGTTGATATTATGGTAGCTGCAGGAGGTATTTACCTCCACGTGTAACCCTGACAAGAATAGAATATTATGGGAAGCAAGAAGAAACCATAAAGCATTAAACATAACCCTAGAAGACAAGTTGGCTCAAGTTAATATTTAATATTAAGTATTTATCCTCGAGAATGAGAATTTGGCCTAGACAGCTCAGGAAAAAAAATATAAATACAATTAGCCAGACCTCATTTGATACAAACAGCTCGAAATTACAGCAGTGAAGAAGTGCACACTGCAGAAACTAGGAAAGTGCACAAGTCTGGGGAGTAGTTGCAGCTTCAACTACTACAATATGTATTCTTGGTTTAGGCTTAGACTTTCTATTGGTTACGGTTGGACTTTCTTATCAATATTGGTTATGTTTTCTTGGTGCATTAGCCCTAGTTGGCTATTGGTTTGCTTCCGGAATCATTCTCTGTCAAGGTTAAGGTGCTCGAGGGTGGCTTTGGCCTATGGTTGGGTGACAATATTTCTATATTGTCTATGGCTAAACATGTTGGATTC
>JASDQU010011476.1:254431-291507 GCA_032191745.1 Picea mariana | reverse complement strand
CCAGAAATGGAATGACATGTACTATTTATATAGAATAGTATTATCTGAAAATATATCATAACTCATACTGTTACCCATCAAACAAACTTGGGTCCATTACCCAAACCTGGGGTCTCCAACTTCTCATGGCCATAACTCTCTAACTGTGAAGAATTATGTGACGTTCCACATACCACTGGAAATGAAATGACAAGCACTATCCATATAGGATATTTTCCCTAACAATATCAATTTCCTTCATCTCATTATTTCACAATTAAGCATGGGTTCTCTTACTCCACAAAGCGTCTTCCCGTGAGGGCTTTCACCATAAGGGGACCACTTTGGAGTTCGTCCATATTTACTTCTTATCAACCATGACAAAAAAATAATGATTCATATTTACATCAAACAATATTGGGTCCATTACCCAAGCCTTTGTGCTACAGGGCTTTCTTCAAGGGTTGACATCAATGACAACCAACCTCAATCAACAAAACGAGCACATCCATTATTTCTAACAGGTTATGGTCCCACACTATATTCATATAGTCTAACCGTTGGAAGATAGATTGGGAGGATTTGCTTAGTTATAGTTGTAGTTCCAGCCATTTTTTGTTGCATCAAAAAAACCCTAACCCTCTTGTTGAGGCACCTTAAGTGAATAGATTGACCTACTTTATGGATAGCCTAGTGCGCCCTAGCCTAGCGCACCTCCTAGTACTCTCATCAAGCTTAGACATCAAGTTTGAGTTTTGGGTCAAAGGTCGACCAATTCAAAGTAGTTATGACTTACTCTATGAAGTCAGAAAACAAGTTAGAAGGAAATTCTAACTTCAGAGCATGGAGGACAAGGATTGACATCATCCTTGCCAAGAATAAAGTGTTGGATATCATGAAAGGAAAGATCGTGGAACCACAGTTCGAAAAAGGAAAAGAGAAGGAACCTCATAACGTTTCAGTTATGGAGAAGTTCAAAGACAATGATATCAATTCCATGAGTATCATAGTGGACTCTATAAAATACCACTTGATACCCTACATCTCCCATATTGACTCATCTAAGAAGATGTATGATGCCCTAACAAACCTCTTCATAGTCAGAAACATTGGACAGGTAATGATTCTGAATAATAAGCTTCGTGACATGAAAATGATTGATGATGAAAGCATAACATCATACTTTGTGAGAATCTCTTAGTTAATAGATCAACTACAAGCTATTGAAGAAATCATTTCAAAAAAGGAACTAGTAAATATAGTACTCAATGGTCTTCCCAAGACATGGGATGCATTCGCCGCAAGCATGAACACAAGGAAGGAGTATCCTGCATTTGAATAAATTTGGACTTGTTTTGCATAAGAAGAATCAAGGATTAATGAAAAAGAGAAACCCCAAAAGAAATATGATGATCAAGCCTTCACAACAAGGTTCAAGAATTTCAGGAATAAAAAGAAGTTTGGCTCAAGGAAGAAACCAAATCAAGAGAAAGATATGTAAAAAATATAATGCTTCAACTGTCAAAAATATGGTCACTACAAGAATCATTGCCCTGAGTTAAAGAAAAGAAAGGAAACACATGAAGCATTAGTTTTTGAAGAAAGGGAACCCTCAAAGCAGGCCAAGAAGGAAAAAACAAACTTCTTCTTCTAAGACAAGGTAACAATATTCTTCATAATTCTTGTACATACCATGTTTACATAGTTTTTGTACATATCTTGCATATATATTTCTTAGAAGATAAGGTGTTCAAAGAGAAACAATATCTATGGAAGAATAACAAGATAAGGATTGCTATCACGATGACTACAAGTCAAGCAATACACATGAAAAAGATGAAGTACATTGACAATTCTTGGTAACACTTCCTATGGAAGCTATTAACATAAGTAACAGTTGCAAGATAAGCCGAAATTAGAATCAAACTTGAAGAAACCTGGAAGAAGTAAAAACAGAAATAAGTCAGCAATCAAAAGGAACTTAGAAAAATACTTGTGACACTTTGCAGAAGGAAATAAAGATGCAGATGGAAGCGTGGACTCTCTTAGATGGAGGGATTCGGTTATATAATTCCAAGAGAAGAGCATGCATTCATACATGAAGCAAGGATTAAGAGGGAGATAATCCTAAATAATATGATCCATTGAGGATTATGAATTATCTATCCATGTTTCCATTGATGGTAGTGTTAAGCATTCGACACACCCTAAAATTCTATGTTCATTTTTTACTTTTGGGTACCACTTGATCCTTTGAACTCTCTGTTTTGCCTTCAATATGAAATTGATACTTGTGCTTATTTTTATGTTCATGTTTGAATTTTCTAAAGCTCACCTGAACATACAACAAAGAATCATCTTAATCATTAAAGGGTCCTTAACAAGCCACTTAAGGAATTGTCACACTAAAGATTTCCCCGATGCGCTTAGGAGTTCGGCATCGGTAAACGTTAAAGATGATGAAAATCATTTGAGAAGTTTAAAATAGCTGAACATCGATCTTCATCGGCATTGGCAGATGAAAGTCTTCCTTTTACGATTGAACTTTGGCAGGGGCATCATCGAAGACCGACCCGTTCGGCTTCGGCAGAAAAACGAAAAGATAAGCGTCGTGAAAAGAGAAGAGAGGTATCGTCGATTGCCGACACCCGACACGATTTCGGCGTCGGGGAGTTACAAAATAAAAATACACATTAATTTTACATTTTAAAGTGTTGATCCCCGACCTCCATGCTAGAGAGATACGACATGATGAGACATTTTTATCCATGGATCTGTTAGGTACGACACATTTAAATTGTGAATAAAATTGTGGATCGCGCATTAGTTTCTAATCCGTGCATGAATCAAAATAATCTGTTTTATGTTGCTGATATAATGCATCTGCCTTCGCGCCTCCGCCGTCAACCAGTTAGGATTTAATTGTGGAGAACCGATGGTAGTTTATTTTGAATTGAATTTATTGTTTCTATTAACTAGTTGATATGACAGATAGAGTCTCTTCATTTATATGTTGTCGAAGCCGTTGTGTATGACCCTATTCCGCATGGCAAAGATTTCAGAACAAACAGTGGAGCAAGGCTAACAATCCAGAGAGGTCGCCCAAAGTTTTGGGAGTATTAGACAACTATCTTAGCAAGCATTACAGGTATGTATCCGCTTATGATGTTTTACGATTCATTTTTATGTTCACAACCCAACTCTACTTTGTACACATGTTTAAAGGTTGTTTTAATTGCAAGAATAATGCCTCCAAAGAAACCCTCCACCAGGAAATCCCCAAGAGCGCCAAAGCAACAAGAACCAGAAGAAAGAGAGGGATCCTCCCCAACAGTTGCGAGACAATTAGAATTCACCCCAAAACCGGTGCTTGTCATCAAGACAGCTTCCAAGAAGGCCTTTGTCCAACCTCCGGCCTTCGGAGACACAGAGGCAAACATTGGAGCCAAAACAACATTCCCTCACTGGGAAGAATTATTTAAGAAAATCAAGAAAGAAGAACCCCTCGAGTATACCCCGTATAGTGATCCTGATACAAGGAGTCTCGATGATGATGTCCTCCCAAACATCCGTAGGGATTATCTACACATGGTGGCAAGCCAAACTCTGGTGTATCCTTGCATCGATCTCCTAAAGTGGCTCATTGACCACACCGACGCGCATAAATTTTTAATCAATGATGATAATGGTGGATGCGTCAGGGTGTTATTTCCATCATAGGTTGAGAATTACTACAAGCTCAGGGAGTCGGAAGAAAAGATGAGCACTGATTTCATTATGAGTTTCTATGCATCACATGATACCAGAAAAATCATGGCATCATGGTGGAGGGAAGATAAAAAATTCAGGAACCGGATTGTCGGCTGGTACCCAATGACCAATCTAAGGGAACCATACATGCACTTGATGGCTCTTCTCTCCAAGTTGCATGGGGAGAAATATTTCTCCCGGTTTTTAGAGGCTTGGATGCCCCTAGCTTATATGGTGGCCATCTCAGGCATGGGTTTCAATTGGGGTGCCATCATCTCCAAACAACTGAGCACCTACATAAGACAAGCCCAGACGCCAAAAGAGGGGGAAACCCCCTCCTTCTACATGGCCTCGTATCTGTTAGACATCATCTGCACCAGGAATTTTTTCTCTGGAGTGAACTTGAACTGGCACTCCTTGGAACTCCCGGTCCATGTATACTTCAGTATCTTATGGGATAACAGGTACAAATAATCCTATGCCCTTATCTATGACTAGTTTATTTCACGTATCTATTTTTTTTTGTTCAGGAAAGAGTGCCCTAGGCTGTCAAAAGAAGCAAAAGAGGTTATATCCGAAATGGGTCATTGGTATCTAGACGAGAGCAAAACCTACATCAGGGTTTTCGGAGCCACAGGGGCACCCCATTTGTTACCCATATATGTTCCTAACCGACTAGTGTTAGGGGAAATTTGCTACCAGACCATCCTGCAAGGATAAAACGCCACTTTAGTAAAGGACAAGAAGTGGGCCTTCATCCCGTGTGGGTTTCATATTGGGTTCTACATGGTCAAATATATCATGCATGCTAAGCAAGAAGGGTTGAGTCAACTAGAATTTTAGTTCTGCACCGATCAATTTCGCAAACATGATCCCAAGGGACTGGTATTACAACATGCATCATGGATATCATCCTGTTGGCCTTATGCCCATGATCGGTTCGAAGATGAAATCTTCACCGAAAATGCTCAAGATTGGGATGAAGTGGCGTCAAGGAGGGTTGATCCTCGAATGACCAGGTTCAAAGCTATGAGTTGGGAAGAGAAAGCGGCGTCTTTGGAGTAGACAACTCAAGAAATTCTCAGGGCTCGAGAAGGAACTGTAGCATCTGAACCTGGTGAAGGAATAGGTGATCCCCAAGAGGGAATCAAGGCGGCGACAGTTTATCAGGAATCCCTGGTACAAATCAGGGATTTCCCTGAAGTTCAAGTTGCACAAGGGATGGGTGCACTTTTGTACCAGCAAATCCATCTGCTAATGAAATGGATGCAGGATGATCTATACCTTATCATAACACCCGTGCTTCCAACTGGTACCCAAGTAAGAAGCCCGATGGTGTCAAGCGGCCCTAATTCCACAGACCTTGGGAACACCGATGAGTTAGGAAACACTGGATCCACAACATCGTCGGTCAACTCCCCTATGGATAGGACAAGTCAAACAGAGATAGGTTGGGTGTCAATAGAAACACGAGCACCTAATCCCCTCAACAAACTTATACATATATATAGCGATGACGAAAGCCTGAAACCATCTCACGACTCCCCTATGCATGTTCAAGAGGAAAAGGGTCCCGATAAAGTTTCCTCCCCTGAGACCAAAGTTCAAGACGAGGAGGTCTCGCAAGAGAAAACAAAATCCAAAAGAAGTCTTGGCACAAAGGAACCCAGTGAATCAGAAACTGAAGCAGATCCGAATGACAAGCCCAAACCAGAGGAGGCAAAGAAAGGATCCCCGCAAAAGTAAATCGATAGTTCCACGGCCGATGAGAAAATATGTAACAATTCTATGCCCGACACCTCCATTTTTCCCAACACTAAAATCCCCGACGAGTGACAAGTAGGAGTTGGACCCGCAAGGTACAGTGAGGAAGTTCGAGAGTCCAATATTGAACAAATATACACCACCGGTAGTTTGGGAAACAAACTAATATGGGGTGATCAACAGATACCAGAGCCAGTAGACGAGGTAGTAGATATCTATGCGATCTCCTACGATCATAAGAGAAAGGCCATTGTTCAAAGGAATGCGAAGAAATAAAGGATCTCATTGGATCACTACATCTTAGTTACTATAGAGGAAAACTTGATCAACACAGCATATGTCCGGACGTCTGAACTGATCGGCGTAGGAAAATCCCTCTCAGATGCCACCTTGGATAGAGCCAGGAGAGACAAAAAGGAACTAACTTCCGCCCTAAAGGAGCTTGAGAACTTGCGCTACGCAGGCCATTGTGTATCTGAAAGGTGAGCTCATGGGAGTTTACAACGAGTTTAAGAAGGAGAGACACATGTTAACCGAAAACATATCTGAGTTCCAGGAGGACACTCTCATGGAACTCGCAACATGCAAGGAGATGGAGCGATGGCATGAAAGGGCGCAGCAAGCGGTAGAAAGAATCGAGTACATTGAGGCAGTCCAACAAGGCTGAGATAAGGAAAAACATGGAATTCAAATGATAGGCAAGAGTAGTCTTAATCACATGAAGCGATAATCCGAATACTGGGCTAAGATGTCTCGGGACCCACATCAAGAGATCCAAGGAAAATGGGCCAGGTGTAAGAAGCACTGGGATAAAATTAACAAAATAATGAAGGATTGAGCTCCCCGAGTGCGACACCCCTGATAATTTCATTGACCTGAGAGACATGGTAAAACTACATGTCAAACAAGATGTGCTATGGACCAAAGAGTTCGCAAAGATAGCCGATGTGAGGCCAGGACAAGTGCAAGAATTTGCAAAACATCTGATTAGAGCCCGAACCATGCTATAGTAGATGAACTCTAGTTTAATAAAGTATCGAGCCCATGCAATAGACATCAGGGGAATATATGTGGCCCTGATGGAACAACATAGATTTCCATGGGCCCAAACTTGTGAAGAACTATTTTTCAGCTGAACCAAATATGAAAGAAGTCACCGTTTCCAATAAGTATCTCAGGACGATTGTTAAAGAAGTTGTTAGAAGATAACACCACGTGGTGATTTTTGTTTTGTTTAAACCGCACTTAGCCGTTAGTTTCAGTTAAAATTTTATGTTATAAATAAAGACACCGACCAATTAGTTGAGGGTCAATGGTTGTTGTAAGAACTCTTTCTTTTGGTTGTTAAGAATTATTTTGAGACTGCTATGAATTGAGAAGTCCTTCTGGACCAAAGACAAACTATTTTCATCAGATGCATGTGATTGGACTTGGAGAAGAACTACTTCCTATCCTATTTCATAAATGATGCAGTAATGAGTAAGAGAAATTAATTATGTTGTCAAGTTATCTGGTGCAATGTATTGATGTTCTTTGCTTTAATGACGAAGATAAATCGTTGTGTTATTATGTAATGAATGGTTATGGCAGATGAATTATTTTGCTTGCCGTCATCTTGTTGCATATGTGTTTTCTTTCTAATAGTTAGTTTCTCAGACAATAATTGGATGCTCACATGGTTAATGTATTAGTACTAGGCAGGTTATCCCAAGCTTAACCTCTTCCCCATTAGTTAAAACTTAATCATGTTGTTTGTCAAGTTGGTTTATACTGGCTTGCATCTCTCATATCATCCCCACCCAAGAGAAAATACAAAAGAAAATAGTCCTAATTGAAGGAAGAGCCTTCACGAAGAAACACAAAGCCCATCAATAAATTGGCCGGATCACAAGATTTGGAGAACCATTCCATTTTAAACGCTGCAGAGTCTAATTGGGCCTCAGTGGAAGGTTTGGTTCCTACTGTCGAGTCAAGGAATTTAGGACCCATCAACAAAATTGGTGCTAGAAGGAGGGCTTGAGAATGAATGGTTGAATATATATTTTATCTATGATTTCAAACAACCTACAGATTCGTAACAACCCACATGCATGGCTAGTCCTTCGTAGGACAACCCACACACGTTGAGTATTCCCGAAATGGATAACTCACCCCAGCCCGAGGAAGAACCTTTTCACCCTGAAATACCTTATGCCCTTCCTCACTAGGAAGTGAATCAATTCAGGAAAATCACTAGAGCCTACACCCAGAAGATCGATGCTTTGTCTTTAGCTTCCATCCTCCCTCAAAGAAAACAACAAAGAAGACTAGTGGTTAGCACTCTCGACGAAGTTTTTGTACACTCCGTAGAAGACTTAATAGATTCCACAATTACCGAAATCCAATAACCTCTCGATCTAATACCTGAAACGCCAGCCACCGATGTCTTCGAGCCAAACGACTTTCCGAAAGAAGAAGAGTTCGACTCAGATTCCGAAGATATGGAGGGTAATAATAACCATGAGGAAGAAAGGGAAATCCCACTTTAGAACAATCAGCCCTGGTTGGTTGGAGACATCGTGGTCGTCCCTGGATGAGTACATAATCTTCCCCTCCATCCAGAGAAACTGCTTCCTAAGTACGACCCTGAAACTTCGGGATTACCTGAAGATCATATCAAGAAGTTCATACTCTTGATCATATTTATGAACGTTCAACATGAAGACGTATTCTGCAGACTCTTCCCCTACACGTTTGAAAATTCAGCTTCCACGTGGTATTTCAACTTGCTAGTAGGATAGATAACCAGCTGGACCAAGTTTCAGAAAGATTTTCTAGATAAATTTGCAGAGGAAACTACTACGGGAGCCCTGATGTCTGAGTTGTTCACAACCACCATGAATCTGAAAGAGAGGGTCAAATATTTCAATCAGATATTCAGGACCATCTTAAACAAATTCCAGCCTACGGCAAAACCAACTCAAGAGTTGCAAATCGAGGTTTATTCCAACGCGCTCCCAGATTTTATTTCTATGTTTGTAAAAAGAGTCGCTAAGCAAACCCTGGTGCAAAATTTTGAGGAGGCTAAGACAATAGAATTCCAGATGAGAGGATGTAAAGAGGGCCAGGTCACCTTAGTGAAAAAAAAAATCCAACCTCCTCCCAGGAGAGGACTCCTTCTTACTAGACCTCCGGGAAAACCAGTTGAACAGATTCCTGACAAAGATAATGGTGATATAGAAGATCGACAATGCATGGTTAATAAATTATCAAATGAAATCATAGACATGAAGAGAATTGAAAGGGAGGGAAACCAAGGCCAAAGGCCCTATAAGCCTTTCTTTAAAAGAAACCCGCCTTTCAAAGCAATTGAACCTCCCCCCGCTAACTTAAATATCGATCTAGGGAATGTCGCATCTGATTATTTTTGTACTTATCATCAGGAAAACCACTCCGAAAGAGACTTCCCTCAATGGGTACATGCCATGAATTTGATGGCCAATCATTTTCTAGATGAAGTCTCCCTGGCTGAATAGCCAAGCAGTTCAATTATGAATATGGTTGACCAGGAAGAAGTTGACCCACCATGAGATACAACCATGTTGATATGCGATCCCAACCTGATCATGCCTTTCGACGATATTTTTGAGTCTCGAGAAAAACCCATGGAAGTTTCGGTGATACAGATGCGCAGTAAGGGCTCGACTGGCTTGAAAGATACCGATGCCACCCGAGCTTCGCAAAGTAAGTTAAATCCTAACCACCCAAAAATGTCTTTCGCTCTCGGTAAAAGGCCTATAAGCATTCATACTCAAGAGTCACCCAAACTAGATTACAACGTGGTCGAAGATTTGAAGAAGCTAAAGGCCAATATTTCAGTTATGGATATATGTAGGATCCCTTAGCAGAAAGAATTTTTGTTACAAGCCTTGAGCTCTGCTGTTACACATTATTTTCGTCATCCCTATGACCGTTAATGATGTAAACCTATATGTTGCCTTCAAATGGGTCAGTGGCCTGAATTCTTGAAGAAAGAAGGGAGAAGAACTCTACCTGAGAGAAGAAATTGGATTTTCCTTTGAAAAAACCCTATTAAGGAGGATTTCTATAGGTTGCTCTATACATAGGGTGCGGAAATGCCTGATTTCCGCAGGTTGCACTATAGCTAGGTTGCGGATTTTCCATGGGCTGCATTACAGCTAGGGTGCGGCGGCCTTTGTATGTGGGAAAATAGAGCATTTTATCGATGCTTCTAGAAGGAGAATCTTCTATGGTGAGGTGGCCTCCGAATGGTTTGGATATTACTCACTTTCATGATTTAGTGGGATCATCCTAAACTCCTCACCTTATCCTCTTCAGCTTATAAAAGGAGAGGAGCTCTCATGGATAAAGTTAGTTGGATTGAGCTAGGGAACTTTATGTTAGCTTTGAGCTTTTCTTTGTCAAGATGGATTGTGAGTAGCTATCAGATCCATGGTCTCAGAATCCTTGGAGCAAGAAGTGTGTGGAAAGAAAGGAATCGTTGGAAGGAACCTGATGACATCAAGGCATCTGGTTGTATCTTTCTTACACATTATATAATACAGTGGCATGTTTCTTTCCCATAAAATCATTCTCATTTTATTGCATGACTCCTTGATCACATGTTTAAGTTTTCATTGAATATATTATTGTTTCTTTCACTTTGGTTGGTTTGTGTTTCATTGCAGGATCAATAGCACAAGAGCACTGGAGCGAAGCAGGGACAACAAAGACATAAGGAAGCGATATTAAAAGGTATGTATTTCGTCTCTTATCTAATAGTAAATCCAATCATTAAGCTTAGGGAAAGCACCGTGTTCTGTCTTGTTTTGTTCTAGATCTAGGTGGATCTAGGGAGATTAGTTTATGCCTGCATTTACCGATTTATCCTATAACAAAATTGGCGACCATACTGAGGAACAAATTGTTTTCCTAGTTTGTCTTTATTTCTTTCTTTGATTGCTTGGGTTCTGTTTTTCTGAGTCACTGGGAGATCTAGCTTGACTCTCTGATTGTTAAACCACACTGGAAAAACCTTCTTACTTTTTATTTTTTCATTTTTACTTTGATTTCCGCACCCTACCTTGCGGGACAGTGCAGTGAATTAGGATTTCCACACCCTACTTGTTTAGACCAGTGTGGAAACTCCGTACCCTACCCATATTTGGCCTGCGAAAATCGAGGATTTTCGCACTGTGTTAGTCTACAGCCTGCGGAAATTGTGAAAATTTTGATTTTTGATGTTTTTTTCCTTACCCAGACCTTGGATTTGGTTTTGGGGTGAATTTTTGGGTTTGATTATGATCTATTTACAGTTTGCTTGATAGATTTGAAACTGCTTTTAGCCATCTTTTCTTTGTTTTCTTTTGAAAGATTTATTCTCTTACTTTGAGTGTCTTTCAGTTACAAAGCACTGTCTTTTCTTTAGAATTATTTGGTGAAAGAATTTATTTTTCTTTTATTAAATAATTCGTGTTAAAAGAGAAAATTGTTTGGGTTTCTTTGTTTCATATCTATTTGCTATTGCTTTTAGCTATCTTTGAAACAAAAAGTTTTAATTTCTTGCTTTATATTAGATTGGGGGCATCCTTTCATTTGAAGTAGTGAAATTGCATGGTTTTTGGCATTTTTTGGTCTTAAATTCTGAAATTTTTTCCCCTCATGTCCAGGGGGGGCATGAATCGTGTATTGGTGTACAGTCTCTTTGTATCATTTCTTGAAGATATTTATATTGATGAGTTTTAAATTTTTGGACATTGTGCATATGGGAATGATAAATGTTTTCTCCTTCTCGTAGCATAGCTTTCATCGAAATGAAAAGATTGCATCTTCATCTCTTTGCATAACTTTCGATTTGTTCAAAACACCATCTTGTCCACGCCATTTTCCTTTTGAGTAAAAATAGCCATAAAATAAAGCGCTTATAAAAATTGATTAGACATTTTAATATTTTCTGGTATCAAACCTACATTAGATTAGTTGAAGGGATTTGGAATAGGTGTGAAAGATAACTTTCCAAAGCTACAAACAAACATAGAATCTTGAGTTAGGGAGAGATAAATCCATTTATTACATTTTGTCCTGGGAAGCCCTTCTAACACAAGGGTCAATCACGAGGTCGCATTGAGACTAGTAGAGTTACTCACCCTTCTTTGTTGGTCTTGGTGTAGATATTGCACTTATTGTGGGGGTCACTTGAAGGTATACCCACAATGATGAGTGGAAACCTTTCAAGTTGATTTCGGGCTAGATACCCTGCCTTTGCGCATGTATCGGAATGTCGACTATTTCCCCAGGCATCACTATAGTAATTGGTAACCTTAGTGGCCTATCTCTTTAGGGTCTTTACACAAGGTGACTGTGAAGGGGCAATTCTTCATGGTACCTGGAATCGACGTTGGCCAAAAACACTCGGTCTCCTTGGAGGGTATACCCACGATTATGTGTGGGAGCATTCACCCGGGTGTAAGTCCATTAAGCAGGTCGTCAACGTAACTTTTCCACCTTCTCTATCTCAACCCCTTCTTACATTGTTCCTGCAACATTGGATTTCATCACCAACTAGTGTGTTCATTGTAAGAAGGTTTTCTTTGCTTGCTTGCTTACTAGATTTTTAGCGTGTGCTGTTTGTTTTCCCTAGTGAACTCTAGATTGGATTTTTTTTTTAATGGTGTCGATTCCCAGAATGACCAATGAAGGAACCCCTTTGCCAGGGGAACCTTTTATTTTTCCTTCCTACGGAAACATTGGTCCTCCTCACATAGCTACTTTGAGCTTTCCAGGTCTCACAATTGGATTACCAGTATGGTTGTTTTTCACTCAAGTAATTTCGAATGCAGTTAGTGCTTCAGTTGTAAGCACTTTCCCCCAAGAACATTAACCTCATGTTGATCCATTGCCTTCTTCACCAGTAAGATCTTCTTTGCCTTCTTCAGTCGCAAGGTCTTCTTCCGTTTCATCTTCTTTGATGAGTGAAAGATTTGAAGATAGTAACTCGGTGGATAAGAAGAAGAATAAAAGGAAGAATAAGAAGAAGAAAAATAAACAAGGATCTAAAATTCCAACCACTGTCGGACGTGTTGGAAAGAAACCAGTTACTGTTGATTGTGCTGGGAGTGTTGATGATGTCAAGATCACCCAAAAAACCCGTAAGCCCAAGTACCCTTGCAGGATTTGTAAGGGTAGCCATCTTCTTAAATATTTCCCTAGTCTATCCAAGGTTATAGAAGCATGGTCTACACACCCTTGACAACCCATGTCATCAGCCTTTGAACAACATGTTGATGACCTCCCGTCAACTAGTCAAAATACCCTTGGGAAGAAGAAAAGTAGAGTCAAGTTTCCTTGTAGGTTATGCAGAGGGGGTCATTAATGCACCTTTGCCCTCATATGGACGAAGCCTCAAAATTACTGGAAGACATGACTGTTTCACCGCTTCGACTTCTAGTTGCTTATCGCAAGCTTACTCTCGACCCACCTGTAGTTGATGGAATGATCAATCCGACCCCTTTGTCGATCAGTTTGGTTGATCACATAGTCAATCTGGTCACATCCTTAGTTGAACCAGTTGACAAAGTGGTCACTCCAATACCATCCTCGATTGGATCCCACTCTCCCGTTAGAGAGTGAAACCCAAGTGGTTGATCCGATCCCATCCTTGGTCAATCCCACTCTCCCTCCAGGGAGTGAAACCCAAGCAGTCGATTCATCTCCACCTGTCGACCCCATTCTCCCCTTGGGGAATGAAACCCAAGTGGTCGATTTGCAACCATTATCAGTCGATCCTACTCTCCCGCTAGAGAGTAAACCCTATGTTGCCCATGTTTTTCTTGTTGATACAGACTATACCATGTCGGGGGATATTCCTCCTTCTCATGTGGAACCCCCTCCAAGTAATGAGACCATCCATTTTGATTGGGGTGTGCTAACTGGACCTTGTCTTCCCTCTCACATTTCTTTCCATATTACAGTGCAATTTTGTGGTCGGGATGTTCCTTAGATGTTGATAGATGAAGGTGCATCCGTTAGTATTTTGTCTTCTCTCACTTGGCAAGATTTGGGTTGTCCTTAGCTTGCGCCGGTTACGCAAAATCTGTTAGCTTTTAATAGAAGAACCAATCAACCTTTAGGGACCCTTCCTCAGTTTCCTGTAACTTTGGGAGGGAAAATTGTCTTTATTGATGTCATGGTAGTCCAAGATACTTTGGATTTTGCTTTACTCCTTGGGAGAGATTATGTCTATGCCATGAAAGCTACTGTGTCCACTCTTTTTCGTGTGATATCTTTCCCTCATGATGGAATAATTGTGACTATTGATCAACTTTGATTCATCGGTCCTGATTGGATTACCTCCCTTAGTGGTTCTTATATGCAGACGGTATCGCCCCTGCCACAGGTAAATTATGTGGCGTTGTCTCCCATGCCTTCCACTGCCGATGAAAATGACTTGGATCCAGTAGTTGACATGGTGACCTCTTCGGTAGGGCTATTGGAGCCTGACCTCTTTACCCCTCTCTCAACACTAAACATTTGTTCCTTCCAGAGTGTGTTTCTTTTGTCAAATGAATATCTCTTGGAAGCCATGACCAATTTTTGTCCCTTGACATGGTGTCCTTCCAGAGCATTGTCCTCTTGTAAGTCATGATCAAGAAGAGCCTTGAGCATAGTTTTCTTCTTTCAAGCTCATTAAAAAATGAACCCAACTACGAGGATAGTTTTTCTTCTCTATGAAAACCTCGTTAAAAAATGAAACAGAGGTTATGAGTATAGTTCTCGTTTTCGTGTCAAGCTCGTTAAAAAATGAAACAGTGGTCTGGGAATTATACCTAGAGTCACGAGCATAGTTATTCTCCTGTGTCAAGCTCGTTAAAAAATGAAACAATTTTCCCCTTCTCTTTTTGAGTCAAGTCCTTCGTCTAGGATTTGAAGTTTCATTTCATTCACCTTTGCAGTTGAACGAAACGAAGCTTGGGGGGGAAATGATTTCAGCCTCTGGACTTCATGCTGAAGTTAAACCACTAGCTTCTTAAGCTGGGGGCTAAGTACCAACCATGCGAATCTGCGAGCCATGCATTGGGAAGTCATAAGCATAGTTTCCTCTGGTTTGAGCTTGTGTAAAAAATGAAACCAGGTCCAAGCATAGTTTTTGGCTAGTTTTAAGCTTGTGTAAAAATGAAATCTATCCCAAGCATAATTTTGTTTTGTTTTAAAGCTTGCATAAAAATGAAAACAATCCTGAGCTTAGTCTTTGTTCTTTCTCATGCTCGTAAATACGTGAGAATGTAATCGAGTATACTTTTATCACTTTTTTGGACTCGTAAAGGTTATAGGAAAAAGGAACCCCCTAGAGTTCCCTTTAATCTCTTTTCAGACTCTCTAAACATGAAAATATTGTCGAGTGATCTTGTTCTTTTCACGCTTGTTAAAGTATTAGAAAGCGCGTCTGTTGAGCAATAGTTTATCTCTTTTTCGGTCTGATCAGACTACTTTACGAAAAAGGAACTGAGAGAGTTCTCTTTAAGTGTATTTCAGACTCTATAAACATGAAAAACCCCTGAGTTTTCTTTCTTTGGACTCGTAAAACAAACATCAAAAGGCCCATATGGGACCGAACCACTCCTTCTTAGGGTTCATGAAACATACTCCGAAGGACTCATCCAAAGGATGAGTTTACATTACACGCATATGTTATCCTCCTCAAGCTTGCGTAAAAATAAAGAGGTACTCGCCAGTAACGGTGGGGGGGAAATTGGGAAAGAAATGTGTCTAAACCTGTATTCTATGGAAGAGTCACCTTTGAACATGACACCCTTTCACTCACCTTCTGTCTAGGTTGGAAAATTCACTTGTCTCTTGGTCATACTCCTTTATAAGATTGGTCTGTGATCCCTGGTGTTGAGTTAGTGTTTCCAAGACAATTGTCGTGTCGTCAATATGTTCAAAGAGAAGTTCAACCCGAAAATCCTTCTATTGTATTGGCCATTTCTGCAATCCTTAAGCCTTCTATTGTGTCGGCCATCCCTGAGTTAGTCCTGAATCACTTGTTACTCTGATCTACATCAAATCTTGTTACCTATTTTCGTGTCATTTATGGGGGATACATTAAGGCGCTCCTGTGACGAGTCTTTTCCTATCGACTTCAACTCATTATCCAAGAATTAGACTTAGAAACTAATTGGTACCTTGGAACTTGCATGCCTCAATGGCAGGTTTCCTTGCTTTCGACAGTGGGTTTTCATTATTGACCCCTGATCGAGAGATTCCACCGAGTGTTCGACTTCAGATCATTGATTCACATTCGTTGGATTGTTCTAGAGTACCTTGGAAGTCATTGACATTAATGGTGATTTCTCTCGCACTTGTTAACAGTATTCACTAATGACCGGTAATCAAGTGGTTTCTACCATGTTCGACTTGAGCACATGTATTCGCATGGTTAGATTTGTACTATAGAGTGGTGGAGATGAAGACCCTGAATATTTTCTCACAGATTCATGTTACGTTGGAGTATATTCAATTTGTACTATTGCATAGATCCACATTGTATGTCTCGTGGCTATGTTCAAATTTGAGTCTTTAACACATAGATCCACAATGTATTTTTGGTGGCTATGTTCAGATTTGAGTCATAATGGCATGGATCCATAGTGTATGTTTGGTGGCCATGACTTGTATTACTTGACATAAATCTTCACATGTCGACATTTATGCTTTGAGTCATTTGTATTCTGAGTATGGGAATGCCTACCTCAGTAATGATATATTATTGTACTGTATTTCCTTGTTTGTTGGCAGGTTTCCGGCCGATTGTTCCTTGTTCCCTACACACACTCGACAAAGTATATCAGCTATCACTCTGTTCTAACTTCATACTTTGCGGGGCTCTCTGTTACACATTATTTTCATCATCCCTATGACCATTAATGATGTAAACCTATCTGTTTCCTTCAGAGGGGTCAGTGGCCTGAATTCCTGAAGAAAGAAGGGAGAAGAACTCTACCTGAGAGAAGAAATTGTATTTTCCTTTGAAAAAACCCTATTAAGGAGGATTTCCGCAGGTTTCTATATACATAGGGTGTGGAAATGCCTGATTTCCATAGGTTTCACTATAGCTAGGTCACAGAGTTTCCACAGGCTGCATTACAACTAAGGTGCGATGGCCTTTGTATATGGGAAAAGCGAGCATTTTCTCGATGCTTCTAGAAGGAGAATCTTCTATGGTGAGGTGGCCTCTGAATGGTTTGGATCTTACTCGCTTTCATGATTTAGTGGGATCATCCTAACCTCCTCACCGTATCCTCTTCAGATTATAAAAGGAGAGGATCTCTCATGGAGAAATTTAGTTGGATTGAGCTTGGGAAATTTATGTTGGCTTTGAGCTTTTCTTTGTCAAGATAGATTGTGAGTAGCTATAATATCCATGGTCTCGGAATCCTTGGATCAAGAAGTCCATGGGAAGCAAGGAATCGTTGGAAGGAACCTGATGACATCAAGGCATCTGGTTGTATCTTTCTTCCACATTATATAATACAGTGGCATGCTTCTTTCCCATAAAATCATTCTCATTTTATTACATGACTCCTTGATCACATGTTTAAGTTTTCATTGAATATATTATTGTTGCTTTCAATTTGGTTGGTTTGTGTTTCATTTCAATATCAATAGCACAAGAGCACTGGAGCGAAGCAGGGACAACAAAGACATAAGGAAGTGATATTAAAAGGTATGTCTTTCGTCTCTTATCTAATAGTATATCCAATCATCAAGCTTAGGGAAAGTGCCATGTTATGTCTTGTTTTGTTCTAGATCTAGGTGGATCTAGGGATATTAGTTTATGCCCGCATTTACTGATTTATCCTATAACATCTGCGGAAAGCCGGATGACGGGAAATTGTCCAGAAAGGAATTTGAATCACACAGATCTGGTGGGAAAACCAATTGTGAATACCTGTTCGGGAGATAGAAAGGAAAAACCTTGTGTTCCCCCGTTCCTCCTAACATTTGAAATCTTCAATAAGAACCTTCACAGATGTATGGTAGATTCTGGAGCATCCTCCAATGTCATGCCCTTGTCTGTTTGCAAGAAATTGAATGTCGTTCCTCTCAAGAGAAATAAACATGTCATACAACTGTACAGGACCCATGTCAAGGTCATAGGAGAACTCAAAGATGTGATGATCAGAATATCGGTGCAGCCCACATTTGTGTAAGTGATCGACATTATTGTAGTGGATATCCTAGAGGCATATGGGCTATTACTAAGTCGAGATTGGTCTGAAAATCTAAACGGGTACTTCAGTACAGACTCGACACACCTCTAGATACCACTGAAGGGATACAAGAACATGATCATAATCGACATGGAGAGATATCTAAAGCATATGATCACTGAATTAGAAACCCCTAACAAGCCCTCGTCTACAGATTTCCCCATACTGGGAAATTATTCCTGAGAATCCTACTTCGGAAATTTCTCCCCCCTCCTATCCGATGTCCCTCTTACCCAAAACTCTGAATTTATTTTCCAAGAGAAATCACCAATATCGACAGAAGACACCCTTTTCTGTCAAAACTCGACGCTAGAGATTGCGAAACAAGAGGTCAAGGAGAAAGAAACTAATAAGGGAAATGAAAATAACAATTCTTGTTCACAAGTTTGAACCCTCTATTTTGATGGATCTAAATCTCAAGAAGGGTCTGGAGCAGGATGCATCCTCATCGATCCTACTGGTAAATGTCATTTCTTGTCCTGTAGGCTAGAATTCGAATGTACCAACAACACTGCCGAATATGAATCTCTAGTACAAGGATTAAGGAAAGTCATAGATTTGGATATCAAAGGATTGAGAGTTTTTGGGGACTCCAAAGTTATTGTTAGACAAGTAAGAAATACTATACATTGCAATTATCCTCATTTGAAGAACTATCAGCAGGAGGTGCATAGATTAATAGAACACTTTGAGGATTTTAACATCACTATGATCCCTAGAACAAAGAATATTCTTGCTGACTCCTTGGCCACAACCACTTCCAGGCTGTCACATTTAGAAGATTATGAAGCCTCCTAATTCACTGTGGAACTTCTCTACAAACCGTCGGTACCTAATAACATTTCCAATTGGAAAGTCTTCGAAGGAGATGAACAAATCATAAACTTCTTGACTAACCAAGACAATTTCAAAGACCTCGCTATTGATGATGAAGAATTCCAAGAGCTGTCCACAGAAATTGATCCTCGGATGGGGCTACCCACGGGTAAATCAAAGGGTCACACGATCTCGAAAGGAATATCTAATCTAGAAAATATTTTTGATCTCAAGGAGTGATTTAAGGGACCCAAAAATGCAAAGACTAGTAGCTCTTGTCCTCTACATGAAACTATAAATATTGGGACCCCAGAGAGTCCAAAGAATGTGAATCTGGGAAAGACTATATCTAAAGAAGAGAGGAAAGCTTACCTCAAATTATTCAGACAATACCAGGATGTCTTCACGTGGTCCTATAGGGATTTGAAAACATATGATACCCACATCATTCAACACACCATCCCTTTAAAACCAGAAGTAAAACCTTTCCAACAGAAGCTCTGAAAGTATCACCCATCCATAGATCCTCTTATGTATCAGGAATTAAAGAAGCTTTTAGATGCCAAGATCATTTTTCAGGTTATGCATTCTGCTTGGGTAGTGAACCTTGTTCCGGTGAGGAAAAAGTCAGGGGAGATCCGCCTATGCGTAGATTTTAGGAACCTCAATAGGGCTTCAGAAAAAGATAATTACCTGGTCTCGCCGATGGAACAAATTTTGCAAACTGTGTCTGGCTCAGAGATTTTGTCTCTACTAGAGTGCTTCTCAGGTTATAACCAAGTCCTTATTTCATAGGAAGATCGTTTAAAAACCACTTTCCGAACCAAATGGGGAACCTTCGCTTATAAGCGCATGCCTTTCGGGTTAATTAATGAAGGAGAAACCTTCCAAAGATCCATGGATGTAGCTTCTAATCAATAAAT
Source organism: Picea mariana (assembly GCA_032191745.1). Taxonomy (NCBI): domain Eukaryota; kingdom Viridiplantae; phylum Streptophyta; class Pinopsida; order Pinales; family Pinaceae; genus Picea; species Picea mariana. Next base: position 272,006 of record JASDQU010011476.1, on the reverse strand, counting down.
GCATGGTTGTGTATCTAGATGACGTGACAATGTATTCAAAGAATAGGGAAGAGCACATCCAACACTTAACTCGGATTTTCAAGAGGTGTAGGAAATACGGTATGTCCTTAAACCCTAAGAAAAATGTCTTTGGTGTTGAGGAAGGCAAGTTGTTAGGTCACATTATATATCAAGCAGGGATTCACATAGACTTGGAAAGGATTAAATCCATAGCTCAACTTCCCTTACCCCATAACAAGAAATCTATGCAATCCTTTTTCGGGCAAATTAATTTTGTGAGGAAGTTCACTCCCGACTTTGCAGAAATCATCAAACCCTTACAAAATATGATTCACAAAGATGCCAAATTTAAGTGGGATGATGGATGAAAATACACCTTCAACAATATCAAAGCTGCCATTTTCTGGGCCCTGGTGTTGCGAAGTGCCAATTTCAATAGATACTTTTTCTTTATACTTTTTCCTCCGATCAATTGCTAGCTGCAGTCTTGACTCAGAAGGATGATGGCATCAATGAAGCCCTGGTTTCATTTATGAGTACTAATATTCAAGGAGATGAGCTCAATTATCCTGATGTAGACAAACATGCCTACGTGGTTTATAAGGAAGTAAAAAATTTCAGGTCTTACATCCTCAAGAATCACACCAAAGTAATTGTGTCACACCCTGCAGTCTAATCCTTGTTCACCCAGCAGGAAATGGGGGAAAGAAGAGGGAGCTAGATGGTGGTAGTCCAGGAATTTGATCTAGATATAAATCCTGCAAAACTAGTAAAAGGACAAGGTTTGTGCAAGCTTGCAGTTGAAGCCCAAGATCAAGTGAATGAAGATCTCGGATGGGAGAATGAGATGGCACTATGGTGTGGTGAAGTAGCATACATCTTCCCAGGATAGGACTCTTGGTATAAAGATTTAACTTATCTTCTACATCACGAGACTTGTCCCGAAAACCTCAATCCTAGAGAAAGGAGAGCCTTGAGATTAAAATCTACACAATATCATCTTATAAATTCAGTGCTCTTCCGGATCAATTACGACAAGGTACTATTAAGATGTCTCGAATGAAGGGACGTAGAAAAAGTCCCGAATGAACTCTATGATGGCCCCATCGGGGGACATTTTGTAGGAAACACTACCACTCATAAGATTCAAAGAGCCAACTATTATTGGCCCACCTTGTTCAAAGACACTCATACTTACGCTAGAAATTGTAAGACTTGTCAAATAAGTGTTGGAAAGGAGAAAAGAGCAGTGGTCCCACTCCAACCTGTGACCGTCTCTCGGCCTTTCGAGCAGTGGGGGTTGGATATCATAGGAGAGATCACACCTAACTCCTCGAAACTGCACAAGTACATTCTTACTACCACCGACTATTTCATGAGATGAATAGAGGCCATTCCTCTTACTCATGTAAATGAGAAGGTGGTTATACAATTCATAGAACAACAATTGATCACGAGGTTCAGTGTCCCTTTTGTTCTGTTCTTTGATAATGCAACTTACTTTTCTTCAACCTTATTGACAGAGTTTTCTCTAGACAAAGGAATCATAATCAAGTACTCTCCAAATTACTATCCCCAGGGAAATGGTGTGGCTGAATCGACTAATAAAAATCTGGTAAGGATATTAAAGAAGACGGTTACGGATAACTAAATAAATTGGCATAATCTACTCTATAATTCTCTATGGGCCGATAGGGTCACACCTAAGGAATCCATAGGAAATTCCCCATACTTTCTGGTCTATTGGAAAGAAGTCATTCTCCCAAATGGACTCTATCTCCCGTCTCTTCATCTGGCCCAAGATTCCAACAAAGAACCCTCATCGGCCATGCATCAAAGGATTAACACTCTGCTCATGCTGGAAGAAGAGAGAGAAAAGGCTAAGTCAAAATTCCTAGCTCACCAACAAATAGTGAAAAGATGGTTCGATAACCATAAGGCTAAAGAAAATAATTTTGAAGTAGGAGACTTAGTCCTGATGTGGGACATAGCAAATGAACCTAAAGGGAAACATTCTAAGTTTCAGAGTCTATGGCTTGGACCTATCTAGGTAGTTAAGAAAATTGGGGCAGGAACCTATCGATTGCAGAGTCTGAGGAGAGAACCTAATGCCCTCCCAGTAACTGGCCAAGCCCTAAAACAATACTTCCAATTAAAAAATAAAAAATAAAAAATAAAAAATAAAAAATAAAAAAATCGGGTCATGAGTCAGGGTCAAAGGAAACGAAGGAGGAATAGAGATTCTGATTTCACCTAGTGAATCGCCATTTGTTGAGCACTCAACACACCCTAAAAATCTGTGTTCATTTTTTACTTTTGGGTACCACTTGATCCTTTGCACTGTCTGTTTTTGCTTCAGTATGAAACTGATAAAGCTCACTTGGACATACAAAAAATAATCATCTTAATCGTTAAAGGGTCCTTAACAAGCTACTTAAGGAATCGACAAACTAAATCTTTCCCCAATGTGCTTAGGAGTTCAGCATCGGTAAACGTTAAAGGTGATGAAAATCGTTTGAGAAGATTAAAATAGCCGAACACCGATCTTCATCGGCGTCGGCAGATGAAGTGTTTCTTTTACGATTGAACTTTGGTAGGGGCATCGCCGAAGACCGACCCGATTAGCTTCGACAGGAAAATGAAAAGGTAAGCGTCGTGCAAAGAGAAGAGCGGTATTGCTGATTGCCGACACCCAACACGATTTCGGTGTCAGGGAGTTACAAAATAAAAATACACATTAATTTTACATTTTAAAGTGTCGATCCCCGACCTCCACGCCAGAGAGATATGGCGTGATGAGACATTTTTACCCACGGATCCGTTAGGTACGACGCATTTAAAGTGTGAATAAAATTTCAGATCACGCATTAGTTGCTAATCCGTGCATGAATCAAACGAATTTGTTTTAACTTGCTGATACAATGCATTTTCCTCCGCGCCTCTGTCGTCAACCAGTTAGGATTTAATTGCGAAGAACCGACGGTAGTTTATTTGTAATTGCATTTATTAGTCATATTAATTGGTTGATATAAAGGATAGAGTCTCTCCAGTTATATGCTGTCGAATTCATTGTGTATGACCCTATTTCGCACGATAAATATTTCAGAACAAACAGAGGAGCAAGGATAACATTCCAGAGAGGTCGCCCAAAGTTCTGTGAGTATTAAACAACTATATTAGCAAGCATTACAGGTATGTATCCACTTATGATGTTTTACACTTCATTTTTATGTTCACAACCCAACGTTTCTCTGTACACATGTTTAAATGTTGTTTTAATTGCAGGAACAATGCCTTCAAAGAAACCCTCCACTAGGAAATCCCCAAGAGTGCCAAAGTCGCAAGAACCAGAAGCAGAAGAGGGCTCCTCCCCGGAAGTTGCGAGACAATTATAATTCACCCCAAAACCGGTTCATGTCATCAAGACAACTTCCAAGAAGGCCTTCGTCCAACCTCCGACCTTCGAAGACACAGAGGCAAACATTGGAGCCAAAACAACATTCCCTCACTGGGCATAATTATTTAAGAAAGTCAAGAAAGAATAACACCTCGAGTATACCCCGCACAACGATCCTAATACAAGGAGGCTCGATGATGATTTCCTCCCAAACATCCGTAGGGATTGTCTACACATGGTGGCAAGCCGAAGTCCAGTGTTTCCTTGCATCGAGCTCCTAAAGTGGCTCATTTACCACACCAACGCACATAAATGTTTAATCAATGATGATAATGGTGGATGCGTCGGGGTGTTTTTTCCATCAGAGGTTGAGAGTTACTACAAGCTCAGGGAGTCAGAAGAAGCGTTGAGCATTGATTTCGTTCTGAGTTTCTATGCATCACACAATACAAGCAAAATCATGGCGTCGTGGTGGAGGGAAGACAAAAAATTCACGAATTGAACTGTCGGCTGGTACCCAACGACCAATCTAAGGGAGCCATACATATACTTGATGGCTCTTCTCTCTAGGTTGCATGGCGAGAAATATTTCTCCTGATTTTTAGAGGCTTGGATGCCCCTAGATTATACGGTGGCCATCTCAGGCACGGGTTTCAATTGGGGTGCTATCATCTCCAAACAACTAAGCACCTACATAAGAAAATCCTTGACGCCAAAAGAGGAGGAAACCCCCTCCTCTACATGGCCTCATATCTCTTAGACATCATCTGCACCAGGAACGTTTTCTCTGGAATGAACTTGAACTAGCACTCCTCAGAGCTCCCGGTCCATGTATACTTCAACATCTTATGGGATAATAGGTACAAAAGATCCTATGCCCTTATCTGTGACAATTTTATTGCATGTATCTATTTTTTGTTGTTCAGGAAAGAGTGCCCTAGGCTGTCAAAAGAAGCAAAAAAGGTTATATCCAAAATGGGTCACTGGTATCTAGACAAGCGTGAAACCTACATCAGGGTTTTTGGAGCTATAGGGGCACCCCATTTGTTACCCATATATGTTCCTCACCGACTAGTGTTAGGGGAAATTTTCTACCAGACCATCCTGCAAGGATGCAATGCCACTTTAGTAAAGGACAAGAAGTGGGCCTTCATCCCGTATGGGTTTCATATTGGCTTCTACATGGTCAAAGATATTGCACATGCTAAGCAAGAAGGGCTGATTCAAATAGAATTATGGTACCGCATCGGTCGATTTCACAAACACAATCCCAAGGGACTAGTATTACAACATGCATCACAAGTATCATCATGTTGGCCTTATGCCCATGATTGTTTCGAAGATGAAATCTTCACCAAAAATGCTCAAGATTGGGATGAAGTGGCATCAAGGAGGGCTGATCCTTGAACGACCAGGTTCAAAGCTATGAGTTGGGAAGAGCAAGCGATGTCTTTGAAGTAGACAACTCAATAAATTCTCAGAGCTCGGGAAGGAACTGTAGCATCTGAACCCGACGAAGGAATAGGCAATCCTTAAGAGGGCATCGAGGTGGCAAAAATTTATCAGGAATCCCCGGTACAAATCAGGGATTTCCCTGAAGTTCAAGCTGCACAAGGGATGGGTGCACTTTTGTACCAGCAAATCCAGCTGATAGTGAAATAGATGCAGGATGATTTGTACCTTATCATAACACTCGCGCTTCCAACTGGTACCCGAGGAAGAAGCCCGACAGTGTCGAGTGGCCCCGATTCCATAGACCTTGAGAACCCCGACGGATTAGGCAACACTGGATCCAAAACATCGTCGGTCAAATCCCTTGTGGATAGGATGAGTCAAACATAGAAAGGTTGAGTGTCAATAGAAACACGAGCACCTAAACCCCTCAACAAACTTATACATATATATAGTGACGATGAAAGCTCGGAACCATCTCACGACTCCCCTGTGTGTGTTCAAGATGAAAAGGGTCCCGAGAAAGTTTCCTCCTGGAGCCCAAGGTTCAAGACGAGGAGTTCTCGCAAGAGAAAATAGAATATGAAAGTGGTCTTGGCACAAAGGAACCTAATGATTCAGAAACTGAAGCAGATCCGAATGACGAGCCCAAACCGGAGGAGGAAAAGAAAGGGTCCCCGCAAAAGGAAATCGAAAATTCTGCAGCCGACGAGAAAATATGTAACGAGTCTATGCCCGAAACCTCCATTTTCCCCAACACTCAAATCCCTGATGAGCAACAAGTAGGAGTCAGACCTGCAAGGTATAGCGAGGAAGTTCGAGAGTCCAATATTGAACAAATATACAACATCAGTAGTTTGGGAAACAAACTAACATGGGGTGATCAACAGATACCAGAGCCAGTAGATGAGGTAGCAGATATCTATGCGATCTCCTACGATCATAAGAGAAAGGCCATTGTTCAAAGGACTGCGAAGAAAATAAGGATCTCGTTGGATCACTCCATCTTAGTTACTACAAAGGAGAACTTGATCAACACAGTAGACGCCCGGATGTCTGAACTGATCGGAGTAGGAAAATTACTCTCAGATGCCACCTTGGACAGAGCTAGGAGAGACGAAAAAGGAACTAGCTTCCACCCTAAAAGAGCTTGAGCACTTGCGTCATCTTGTCGAATACTACAAAGGTGCCATGTAGACCACTGTGTATCTAAAAGGTGAGTTCATGGGAGTTTACAACGAGTTTAAGAAGGAGAGACACCTGTTAACCGAATACATAGCTGAGTTCTAGGAGGACACTCTCATGGAACTCGTAACATGCAAGGAGATGGAGCGATGGTATGAAAGGGAACAAAAAGAGGTAGAAATACTCGAGTACATTGAGGTAGTCCAACAAGGTCGAGATAAGGAAAAGCATGGCATTCAGATTATAGGCAAGAGTAGTCTTAATCGCATGAAGCGATCAACTGAGTACTGCACTAATATGTCTCGGGACCCACATTGAGAGATCCAAGGACAATGGACTAGGTGTAAGAAGCACTGGGATAAAATTAACAAAATAATGAAGGATGTCAAGCTCCCCGAGTTCGGCACCCCCGATAATTTCATTGACTTGAGCGACGTGGTCAAACTGCATGTTGAACAAGATGCACTATGGACTGAAGAGTTCGCAAAGATAGTCGATGCGAGGCCATGACAAGTGCAACAATTTGCGGAACATTCAATCAGAGCCTGAACCATGCTACAACAACTGAACTCCAGTTTAATAAAGTACCGAGCGCATGCAGTAGACATCAGGGGAATATATGCAGCCTCGATGGAACAACATAGATTTCCATGGGCCCAAACTTGTGAAGAACTGTTTGTCAGCTGGACTGAATATGAAAGAAGTCACCCTTTCCAAGAAGTATCTCAGGACGACTGTTAAAGAAGTTGTTAGAAGATAACGCCACGTGGTGATTTTTGTTTTGTTTAAACCGCACTTAGTCGTTAGTTTCAGTTAAAACTTTATGTTATAAATAAAGACACTGACCAATTAGATGAGGGTCGATGGTTGTTGTAAGAACTCTTTCTTTTGGTTGTTAAGAATTATTTTGAGACTGCTATGAATTGAGAAGTCCTTCTGGACCAAAGACAAACTATTTTCATTAGATGCATGTGATTGGACTTGGAGAAGAACTACTTCCTATCCTGTTTCATGAATGATGCAGTAATGAGTAAGAGAAATTAATTATGTTTTCAAGTTATCTGGTGCAATGTCTTGATGTTCTTTGCTTTAATGACGAAGATAAATCGTTGTGTTATTATGTAATGAATGGTTATGGTAGATGAATTATTTTTCTTTCCATCATCTTGTTACATATGTGTTTTCTTTCTGATAGTTAGTTTCTTAGACAGTAATTGGATGATCACATGGTTAATGTATTAGTACTAGGCCTGTGGTATAGAGTAATTGTCTGCATGTTGAGCAGCGGGTTATCCCAAGATTAACCTCTTCCCCAGTAGTTAAAACTTAATCATGTTGTTTTTCAAGTTGGTTTATACTGGCTTGCATCTCTCATATCAACCCCACCCAAGAGAAAATACAGAAGAAAATAGTCCTAATTGAAGGAAGGACCTTCATGAAGAAACACAAAGCCGATCAATAAATTGGTCAGATCGCAAGATCTGGAGAACCATTCCAATTTAAACCTTGCAGAGTCTAATTGGGCCTCGGTGGTGGGTTTGCTTCCTACTTTTGAGTCAATGGATTTATGAACCATCGACAAGTAGCAACCATGAAAAGAAGCAGGTGTTCAGTTTGACTTTAGAAGAAGTATTCTTCGAAAAGAATCCTTAAATTATCCATGGTTTTCCATCCACATTCATGATCCTATGATGAAAGGATGAAATTGGAATCTTCAGGGAATGGAATCTATAGAAAACTCCATGGACCAAAGAGATAAATAGAAACATGAAGAAGAACATGAATATTCCAAGAGAGAAAGAAAAGATAGAATGACCAGTCATTATATCAAGAATCACAAGACTATTAGCTTGGTTTGAACCCACTAGAAGCAATCAAGCAGAAGAAATAGAAGTTGTGATGAAGAACAATGTATGAAAGACTTATGAATGGAAGTATTGCGAGATTCAGAACTAGAGGATCTCCCAGATGGAGGGAGAAGACTATGATGATAGCTTGTTCCAGTAAACCATACATACCTCTACCTGAGCCATTATATCGTCTGCAATATCCATGGGTTGGAGTTTACATTAGATGAATGTGAGGATTTTTCTCCTCAACAGAGTAATTGAACAAGAAGCGAATGTAGAGCAACGTCAAGGTTTTGAGGTATACTAGAAAGAGACCCTTGTATGCAGATGGAAGAAGATATTGTATGGATTCAAACAACTTGGTGCAGATCCTCTCATGCATAGCAGAAGCATGGTGAAAACCTTCTATAATAGAGATATTGTATCAGAATGGTTACTTAGAAGTTCAGGATGATGGTTTTCTAATCCATGACAAACTCTCATGATGATAGAAGAAGTGCCACTTGGATATGTTCCAGTTTGAGCCTTGCCACGATGTCATTGTTGGTCTCCAGTTTTACCTATGTTTTTGCCTACATCATACCAAAAAGACCTCTATTTTCATGCCTAGTGTCACCCCCTTTTGGCCTTGTTTTGACACACTTGACATCTTTTCACAACTGAATGGGCTACTCAAGGTATTCTCACAATTCAAGTTATTCTTATGTAATTTGATACTTTAAATTAATGTTGATACTAATGTGGTATGAGTTTAGGTACTATTTCTTTGAAACAACACTTACCGGTACCAGGTACCAGCTTGCACCTAGTGGAGCCTGAGGAAGCTGCTAAAGATCCGCACGACATGGCCAGCATGGTAGACAGCGCGATTTATGTGATAGACTGAGTCATCACTCGTACGCTGATTCAAAGAGAGATTATAGAACTCAGTGGTTACTACTTTATGATTCACATCTTCTTAACACTTCGTGTCATGAAGATGTGAAGACTGTTTTAACTGTTTATTGAGTTATTTTCGGATCTGGGATCCGTTTGAATTAATACATTTCTGTTTTAATTATTTTTGAGGAGGATCTATAAAGACAGAGGATCGCTCCCAATGAAAGGTTGGATTATGTTATGCTATGAGATACACATTTCTGCTAATACAATTTACCTTTGCGTTATGTTACTTCGTTGTCATATGAATTGAGTTATTTTCTGAGTAAATAGAGCATGAAGCATGAACAGTGTTTGCATGGAATGATAGCTGAGTAGCTTTGGTTTTCTTTTCAGCGATTGTACCTCTTGGTTGGGCCCGCCAACAGGTGCAAGTCGCTGCCTTTTTCTGTATTAGCATTAGTTTATTTCAATATCTTAGGATTTGCACGCATGTTAGCTTATTTGAGTTTGGAAATTAACTTGTTCAGATTCTTGCTTTGATTCCTGTAGAACTTAAAACATGAACTAGATTTGCTCTGCTTTTAGTTTTCAATTTGAACGTGAATTAAAAGGAATGCGAGTGTGAATTTACTCTGTTTTGGTTAGGATAGTTAGTTTATTCTGTTCTGTTAGGATAGCTAGGTTGCAATTGAATTAGAGGAAGCTTCCAGTACCAGTAGGGTAAATAGGATATTTCTTTATTTTTCCTGTGGATAGATTTAGATTTATTTTCGATGTTTAGATTAAAAGGATTTTAGGAAATAGAAGGTAGGATACAGAATGCTTTAGTTAGAATGATTTTGTTTAAATTAGAATAAATGAAATAGATTAGAGATAACTTAGGCTTAGAGCAGAGTAGACAATTAGGTTCCAGTCCTGCACATACAGTGTTTGTGTCTCAAAGTTTACCTCCCTGGGTTGACATTTTATGTAAGCTATTATAAAGATATAATTAGCCCAACAGTCATGAGCTAGTAGGAAACAAAAGAGTTAAATCCAACCATGATATACTGTAATGATTAGAGCTATATGATGCCTTCAGAGAAAAACAATGTTCCAGACCGACCGAAGTACATTGAGATCGAGCATTAAATCCTACGTGATGAAGTCCAGAAAAGAGAAGTGGTTCTCCAATATATCTCCATAGATGAGCAGATATAAGATATATTGGTAAAACCTTTGTCCAAGATGAAAAATCTTGTGTACTCAAGAGAACAAGTTGGAGCTCGTGAAGACTTCCTTATTGAAAAAGGAAGAGATTACTCCCATGTTGGGAGGGAGCACTGATGTGTTATTGATTTATGGACACTCATTTTTCATATCGAAAAATGGTCCAGGATGAGTAGTTCCTTTCTAGTTCGGAAAGTGGTTTGATATTTCTAACGCACATGCATTTTCCATTTCGGAAAATGGTGCAGATCGGATGGTCATTTTCGTAATGAAAATGGTTCGATATACTATTGATGTACCATAGATAGTGATTCCCCTTGTGGCTAGTGTGGGGGAATGGTCTAGGATAGTCTTTCTTCTTGGCAGTCACTCTTAGTAGTGGTCAAGTAGAATGGTCCGCCTCATTGGGCAGTCATTCTTTCGAAGTTCAAAGTTGTGAGGAATTTTGAAGAATGGTCTATTTTGGAGGTTGGTGCAGGACAATCATTTCCTTAGGAAATGGTCTCGACAGTCCCGACAGTCATTCCCTAGGGCAGACTCATTCTCTCCAAGTTGCACTTTGTTTAGTGCCAGAGGAATGGTCCAGGTTCAACAATCAGGGACAGGCATTCCCTAGGGCAGACTCATTCTCTCCAGGTTGCACTTTGTTTAGTGCTGGAGGAATGGCCCAGTTAGGTGAATGGTCCAGGCTCAGAAATCATGACATTTTTTCTTCTATTCTTGAGAAAAATAGTCCAGATAGCTCACGACTGATGTTTTACTTTATGAGGGAAAATGATCTTCCAGATCTCACAGATGTGAGTGGAAGAATGCCCAGATGACTCAGTTTATATCATGATATTGCTTTATGTTCAGGTTGATATCAAATGATATGATTGTTATGGAGACTGTATGTCTCTGGACAGTAGATGTATGCTACTGTGGTGGATATGTTCCACTAGTTGTGACTATGTGTCAATGATTGAGTAGTTGTGTGCTACTTGGTGTGGTAGTTGTGTACTACTATGGATAAACACAATTGTGTTCTATTGTATTGCATTGTTCTGATTTCCATGTAGACTATCAATAGTGTTGAAAATGATTATCATCTATATGGATAGTCAATGTTCTTGTGGATAGACATTCTCTGGGTGGAGAATGGTCCAAATAGAATAGATTGATTTTGGAAAGGTATTCTCTCTATGGAGAATGGTCCAGGTTGACAATGTGTTGACATATCATGGACCATTATTTTTCCTAAAGGAACAGATTGTGGCTCGATTAGGAAAATGGTTTAGGATCGATATTTTCTAAGGCATATAGGTTGAGACGGATCTCTATGGTACATATGACTCGATTAGAAAATAGTCCTAGATTGAAATTCCTATAGGAATGGTCTCTGTAGTCCATGGCATAGCTCTCATCATCTGTTGGGATAATCATTCTTCTAGGACGTATGTCCATATTATAAGAATGGTCCTTATATCACTTTGTGGAGTGAGTGACTTATTCAACATCATGCCTGATTACTTAGATGGAGTATGGCTTCCAAATATGATGCAGTTGATGCTATCGGATGATAGTGATTATGGTGCTCGTGATCTAATCATGAGATAGTTTGTACGGCTATGATGATGCTACCGACTGAATGGTATGTTTGTGTTCAATACCATTGCCTTCAATACCTACCTAGCTAGGAGGGAGTGTTGATATTATGGTAGTTGCGGGAGGTATTTACCTCCACGTGTAAACCTGACAAGAATAGAATATTTCAGGAAGCAAGAAGAAACCCTAAAGCATTAAACATAACCCTAGAAGACAAGTCAGCTCAAGGAAATATTTAATATTAAGTATTTAGCCTCCAGAATGAGAAGTCGGCCCAGACAACTTAGCAAAAACAGTATAAATACAAGTAGCCAAAACTCATTTGATACACACAGCTTGAAATTACAACAGTGAATAAGTGCGCACTGCAGAAACTGGGCAAGTGCGCAAGTCTAGGGAGTAGTTGCAGCTGCAGCTACTGCAATATGTATTCTCAGTTTAGGATCAAACTTTCTATTGGTTATGGTTGGAATTTATAATCAGTCTTGGTTATATTTTCTTGGTGCATTATCCCTGGTTGGCTATTGGTTTGCTTCCAGATTCATTCTCTGTCAAGATTAAGGTGCTCGGGGGTGGCTTCGGCCTATGGTTGGGTGACAATATTGCTATATTATCTATGGTTAAACATGCACATCCATTATTTCTAACATAAATGACATCCATGCCTCATGGTATTCTTTCTTCTTCAACTGATATCTTTACTCAATTTCTATCTTCTTTTCATACTCCATAACATATTTCCAACCCCTGCGTCTACTATAAAAATGATTAAAATGTATTATTCATTATTTTTAAGCACCTTTAGTAGAGAAATATTAGCATGTATATCAAAGTGACTTGTGTACTTATTCTTTGATTATTGGTAATTGCATAAATAGTTATAAACAAGTAGGACCGATTGATTATTTTTTCCAATACGTTAAGCAATGGCATGAATAGACTTGCACATAAAGTTCATTCCTGATATTTTTAAGTCGATTAGTGTTGCGGTTACATCCACGCCTCATAACATTCTTTATTCTTTAGCTCATAATATTTATTAAAATATTCTATGTTCTTTTCATACTCCATAACATATTTACAATCCTTGCATCTACTATGAAAAATGATTAAATAGAATTATTAATTATTTCTAACAACATCTATTACAAAATCTTTTAAACTTTATACTTTATATTAATATTACAACTTCACAAAGGAAAAAAAATAAAAAAAATTATGAACATTCCAATGGATTTAAAGGATACATTCATGTGGTTATTGTGCTTCAAATATGAAAATAAAAAATGGATAACAAGCCCAATTTTACCTTTGATTATAGCCCTCTTCACCTAGTAGAAGTTGCATATCTTGGTTTGTTTTCTTCAAGTTATGGATGACATGAAGCTTATCTATACTTGTAACAAATCAAACTTTTTCATTCTCTATTATTACTTGTAAATCTGCATTGACCATTAACCCTTTACATATGCCTTCACATTGAAATGACTAAAGAAAAGATTCGATAGCCAAGGATGGTGATTTTCTAATGTAGGGGACACATACAATAGAGTTTGTTCTTCCATCAATAACATGTTCCTTTGATAAGTACATAGTCTCCTTCATTCAAATTTAGATAGAGATCGACAATCCATTTCACAATACCTCACATACTTGCATTGTTTAAACTATTTTATGTAGAAATTTCTTAGGATCCTATCCCTAAGAACTAAAATTAGCATGCTTAAAGTCAACATCAAGGTGAATTTGCAACAAATATCCCAACTTCATAACATATCCAAGTACAAAACCAACTTGAGCTCTCCAATTCTTATGTCAAATTGCTTTCAATGGTCCAATACATAGTCTCCTTGAGTTCGTAGTTTCTACCAGAAAAATTCATTCCAAGCATTCAAAGCAACAAATTATGTCTACGCCAAAATGTTGTAGGTTATCTCTTGCTAGGAAAAAAACATAAGGACTCTACCACTACATGGCACTCATTTGGTGATTGGTCTATGGATGATTGTTGTTACAATTCTCTATTAGTTCTTATGCACTTTATAAGTATAACAATACATTATGTTATATTGTTTCATTTTTGTTACTAATGAATCATTGGTGAATCCTCATTAGATTTTAAACTTCTTATACATGCTTTTAATTATAGATCCATATAAGATTTTTCCTTTCACTTTAGTCCTAAACTATAAAAAAAATGTGCAACTAGGGATTGATCCTACTAGACTATCCTTGTTAAACGATATTCTATCACAAAGAACCCAAATATTATTCAATGGTATTCTCTTAGACTCTTTGTCCTTACTATATGAATAGTGATTATCTTGACACACTTGCACTAATAAAGGAATGAGATCAATCTTACTCCTTTTAACCACCTTTTACTAGAAGAAGACATTTCACTAAATCTATTAACTTGACCTCAATGTTATGTCATCTAGTTACCCTAAATTGTGTCATAAGATTATTATATGTTACCTAATCTCCCATTCCATACAAAACATCAAGTGTTTTTAAAATATTTATTTTTATCTTTTAAAAAAGTTGAAAATAAATTTTACTTATACAATTGTAAGTTAATTATAATTTTAAGAAACTTTACAAGTTGTCAAATCTCTCATCCCATGCAACACATTTAATTTATTTTATTATTCTTTAACCTAATTTAATATGCCATGATCCTATATAACACATTTACTTTATTTCAATATTCTGTAACCTAATTTAATATGTCATGAAATACATAATTTAAAATGTCATGAATCATACATAAGTATCATCCATTTTGCTATATTTAATCATTATTCACATGTATTTATTTATTTTTTATTTATATTATAAAATTATTTTTTGTTTTTCTTAAAGAAAAATTTCATTTGTTCAAACTCTTCACCTGTCTCAACAAAGCCACGTTTCTTTTCAGTTTTGATTGAGCACTAGAGAGAGTTGCACATGCATTATCAATAACTAGTTTACACTCTTTGAAATGTTTTGTGATTTTTTCCTCTGACATCTTCTGTTCCTCCCAAAGCTCAATGATTACATCTTGGGCCTCTCTGAGCTGTTTTTTAAGCCAATTTACATTCTTTTCTCTCGATGTGGGAGAGGTAGGGGATAACGGACCTGCTTGACTCTATGAAGCTGGAGTCTCAATAATATTTTTTGCCAACTGTCTTCTCAACTCTCTGTTTTCTTGATAAAATTAGGCAATAACATGTTGCACATTCTTTAGTTGCTACTTCATTTCTTGAGTATTTGCATTTTCCTCACCTAACTCCATCGGCCTTTCATCAATTCCCTTGTTTGCACCTTCAACAAGATCCAGTTGAATGGTGTGTATGGGAAACCTCTTGGCAGAGGGCTTGGTGCATGGTTTACTGGGAGCTTGAATCTTCTCAGTTTTATCAGTCAATATTGACTTTCTCTTCTTCTGGGATGTTGGCTGACTGAATGATGGATCTTCTATTTCTTTCTCTTTCCTTTTTCCTGTAACATCTTCCTTTCTTGTCTCTGAACTCCGAAGTGATGATTCCTCTGCAGATAGAGGAATGTCTCCTTTAGGGTCTCTGGGAATGTTAGCCAAAACCAGAAAATAATTCCAGTCATTGTTCAAATGGCTCAATTCTTCAACCACTAACATCTTAATTAATGAAAAATGGAATAAATTGTTCCCTGGTTGATCAGCCTTGGCATGGAAACTATTTTCTTCCCCATGCTTCGACACAAGAAGAAAGGTAGGTTTAAGGGATTTTTCCCTGTGAAGTGCAACAATAACCTGATGTGGTATGTATACACCCTGCTGAACCTTCCTTCGTAGGTGAAATATTTTTTGATTATCTTCATAAGTTTCTCAAAAGGCTCCATGAGATACTGGCTTGGAATTCCTGCTCCAATTTTTCGATTTTGACATTCGGGCTTGATGAAATCCATATAACATGAAATGTCTAAAGACATGCCTTTAAAAAAAATTTCTCTGTGCGGAGGGATCTCTGTCGTAGCTGAAAATTTTTCCTCCGTCACTTGGAAAGTGATTCCCGCAATTGTCGCGCTGACCCCAATAAAATTGAGGGCGAACTGCTCAACTATTTTCGCATTATATCCTTGGATCCTTTCGCAGAAATGCATACATCTGGCTTGTTCAAAAGATGCCTTGATCGTCGGGTCTTCATTTATCAACTCCAGATCCTGAGGTTCAAACCTCACAGCCCTGCCACTTCTCACCTTATTTCTTATGCTTTGGGAAACTACCATGATGCTAGTATATGTTAATTTCACGCACACAATAATGAATTGTAATACCCTCTGTGGGAAGAAAATAAGAATGATGAACTTTGCAAAGACTGCAAGAAAAGGTAGCAACATGAATATTTGCACGACAAACAAATTAGTAATAGAAATTCCTGGCGCAGCAGGAAAGCACAATGGAGGAATTCGACACAATGGGAAAACTTGGTGCAACAGTAAGGTGCGACGAAAAGATTCGACGCAGTGGGGAAACTCGACGCGGTAGCAAACAACAATGGGAGACTTGGTGAAGTGAAAGGCTCAGTGCAACAATAGGTAATTCAAAAGGAAGAAGGATGACTGTGAAAATAAACAACTCGCTCCAAAATCTTAGTATGCAATGAGCTCCAAAATAAGCAATGGATGAAAACAATGGAGGAGACACAAAAAAATCAAAACAACATGCTTACGTAACGACTAGGAACAAATCACTTTTACATAGCGAAGGGCTACAGAGCTTGCTGAAAAAACTATGGACGACGCACAAATTCTGAAAGTGATGGATAAGAATGAAGGGTGACCAATATTTATGCTTGATTGGATAAGGAGTGAAATCATGGAAGATGACGATAAATCCATGGAGACAATAAGTTCGAAAGTAGGTTGAAGATTTGCGCAGCAAACTCATGCAATGAGTACACTTTTGAAGTGTGGAAAGTACAAATGATAGGAGTGGCAAAGTACAAATGATAGGAGTGCCATGATTGTTCACTTTTATGACTTCATGGTTAGGTAATGGTGCTCATAATAACTTATGACATGATCTTTATCGTATCCACTTGACACGACTTTGGTACCTAAATTCCCCCTTTTGACATGACTCGATATTTCAGAAGATGAACCCTTACAAATCACACATAACTGATCATTACACCCTTTCCCAACTCTTATCCAAAGTTCTTGCTCGATTTTTCAAACCATCCCTTAGTTTGTCACTGACCCCATAAACTTTGACACACATACTGTGACTAATTTAGGAAAACTTTGTTTTTTCAAATCACTAAGACATGACTCTAAAACGTTGGATGAACCTATAACTCTAACTATAAAAAACATGGTGCTAGCACACAAAGAACCCAACTAATATTCAATGGTATTCCCTTAGACTCTTTATCCTTACTGTATGAAGAGTGTTTCTCTTGACACACTTGAATTAATAAAGGCATGGGATCAATCTTACTCCTTTTAACCACCCTTTACCAGAAGAAGACATTCCACTGACTCTATTAACTTACCCAATGGTATGTCATCTAATTACCCTAAATTGTGCCATAAAGATTATTATATATTACCTAATCTCCCATTCCATACAAAACATCAAGTGTTTTAAAAATATTTATTTTTTATCTATTAAAAAAGTTGAAAATAATTTAAAAGTTAATTATAATTTTAAAATATTTATTTTTTATCTATTAAAAAAGTTGAAAATAATTTGAAAGTTAATTATAATTTTAAGTAAGAAAATCTCCCATCCCATACAACACATTTAATTTCTTTTAATATTCTCTAACCTAATTTAATATTCCATGATCCTATATAACACATTTACTTTATTTCAATATTCTCTAACCTAATTTAATAAATACATAAATATCATCCATTTTTCTACATTAAAAAGGCTTTCAAGATCAATATAAGAAGCTTTTCCTTTTTCAATTAATAATTTATGATTTTGTTATATTTAATCATTATCCACATTATATATATATATATATATATATCCACATTATAT
>JASDQU010011476.1:241249-253767 GCA_032191745.1 Picea mariana | reverse complement strand
TATATATATATATATAATATAAATGATGTTTTCATATAATTAAAAAATCCTTCCGATATCACATAATGGAACATATTAATTCCTTAATATGATCAACATAAAAATGTTAGCATTGTTAGTATTATGTATTTATTAGCATTGTGAATACTATTATTAATATCATTAATAAATAATTTATGATATTAATTTGTTAAATCTTTACTCACATAATATGTATTTATCTTTTTCTACTATGTTTTTTAAAGTCATGGATTTTATGAAATATGATTTAAATTATATTTAAAACTCATTTAAAAAAACATCAAAGATAACAATTAAAATCATAAAACTTACATTAAATATTAAATATGTAATATAATCAATATAAAAATAAAATAATCATTAAAGATAATAATTAAAATCATAAAATTTATATTAAATATGTAATATAATCAATATAAAAATAAAATAATAAGGAGTGAAGAAAATATTAGAGAAAATTTGTATTATTATAATACATTTTCTCCACCCCACTCCAATAAAATAATTTATAATTAATTTAATATATATATTAATATATAAAAAAAACTTAAAATTTGTATATCAATGAACAAAAATATAATATAGATGATGTTTTCATAAAATTAAAAAAATCTTTATTATCATATTATTTTATTTTGTATTAAATTTAGACGATGATAAAACTTTCATCACACTAGAAAGTGATCAAATTCAATTTTTATATTGAATTAGTTTCATATTTAAAAATGAAAAACCAATCATTTATTACAAAATTGGCTTACTCCATTAAAATGGAGAATATGAAGAAATACATAATCAAGAAAGTTCCATAAAATATAAAATTCTTCATGCAATAAAATACATTTATAATATTAAAAGTTCCATAAAATATAAAATTCTTCATGTAATAAATACATTTATAATATTAAATGTTTTGAAAGAAAATCTTGCTTTTAAGGCTATGAAAAAAATTAAGATGCACTTAAAATAGCTTTCAAAGTTGCTAAAAAAAATTCTTTAATGATTATGAAATCAATGATATCCCTAAATCTATGATATTTTACAAACCTACCACATTAACAAATACTAATTAGGTGGTCTCTTCTTACTCCAATGTGAGAAGGAAGTAATCAATTTTGTACAAACCACCTTTCTTTAAAAAAGTCTTGAACATAGATATAACACCTTGCGTAAAAAAAAATAACTAAACACCTTTCATCCTCCACTTAGGAAAACATGAAAGGGAACCATATGAATCTCTAAAGGGACATGAATCCAGCCCATATTATAATAGAGAGAATATTTAAGAACATTGATATTAAAAAGTTTGATAAATTCATCCCAAAAGTGAAAATATAAAGTAGCGTAGTGATTAAGTTTTGAAGCCGAAGTCAATAGAAGGTAAGCTTTGAAGATTGAGGTTCAAAATCCCCCTCGTTATCTCTGTTAAAATGATTTAAACCATCCACCCATAAACTATAGTGAGATCATAAGCAACTCCACGAGATTCCAAAAATATATTATACAAGAAAAAAGCCACTCAACATGTAACGTACCCAACCATTGAAGCTGGATCATGTCACACCAACAAAAAAAGCTCTTTCTTTATCATCTTTGATACCAATTTGTAACATCCCCAACCACATCCAAATTATGAATTATGATATCATTACTTTAAATAATAAATTGTGCATATGAACATAGTTAAGTGGAAATAATAACAACATGCATGCAACAATAACAATTCATATAAATAATTTAACAACAAAGATTTCATGACAGAAACTCATAATTGCACACACCCATTAATTGAAATAAGCACATGAAAGACACTTATCTCAGGAAATAAACATCAACTGCATGCAGACCTTCCACGTTCCTCCCAACCATAAACCACACTACTCATAATCTCAACAGTGGGTCACCACCGAGCTTAAGATAAACTCTGCCAAGGAAAAGGGAATACTAAGACAATCTAAGGTCTGACAAGCATCATAATTTCTTAGTACAAGGTTCCCAATTGTTGCAACTAGCCTACAGTATCTCATTCCCCACATTCCTATCCCACCCCAGGAAGTGTGCCCCTTCTATGCTCAACAGTCTCTCGACTGCTCCACTTCCCTTCTGGGGCTTCAACAACAGGCCAAAAAAGAAGTCTTAGAGCCCTATAGCTATTTCCTAGTGCACCAAGGAACAATTCTGAGTAGTTTCTCGCCTAGAGAAACTATTCACAGGCCTGACAACCCGCCTCTTTCGTCCTATAGGCATGGCAACCTGCTTCTTCCATCCTACAGGCATGACAAACCGCTTCTTCAATTCATCTCTCGAGTTAACCAATACATGTGCAAGTTCCCTTTGCAGTGCATTACCTTCAGGTACAATTCACAGCTGCCTCCCTCAAGGAATTCCCCCCCTTCACACTATCACCCAAATATATATATGCATGTGTCTTTTAAGACACTTGGAACCCAAGGGATTCCCTTGTCCCTACTTTAGAACTTAGGATATATTCATATCCATTACTTTAGATTTAAGGAATACTAATATAATATTCCATTGCGATTAAGCCCTCTAGCTTAGCCCCTTCCTAGACTCTTAGCCCTCCCTTTCCCTTTCTAGTGGAGTTTAGCCCCCCCATCTCTTTTGTGTGGTTGGTATGCAACAGTGATGTAGTTTATTAATAATATGAGTATGATTTACAATTTACAATATAGGAACGATGGTCTTTAGCATCTAAGCTCCCTGGCCTAATAATCATATAAGCCTTTTGGCCTATAATAACCTGGCTCACCAGCCTATAAAACATTTTTACATTTACAACTGGGATTCGACCTGGGGTATTACAACACATGCACTTCTGACCCAAAATATCCTGGCTCACCAGCCTATATGTTCATTTACATTCATATGTACATGGGATATTACACAACAAACATAAATTGTTCCACATTCGAGGTCTAAATTAAGTTCCCACGAATAAAAATATTAATATCAATTGGTTACTTCAAAGCCAATCTCTCAAATTCAAAATTATCACAAAGAACGAGACAAATCTTATGTGGTATGTTACCCAGGTCAGGGCAAGACTACATATATTCAAAGTAGGGTTTTAGAGGAAATCACATCGGGTATAGTTAATTCAACCTTGCAATCCATGGAGACTTTTCAAATATATATAAAACCTCATATCTTAAAATAAAATCTAAAATTGAAGTGACTTTCAGACACAAGAAGTCGATTCACAACATCACTCAATAAATTAATTAGCACATCAATTGGGACCAAGCAAGTCTCTCTTTTGTTATGTCAATTCCTAGAAGGAACCATATATTATACAACATCTATTGATTTTACTACAATCTTTATTTTGGCATCCAATACATACAGACTGATATTATTACTGATTTTTGTTCTGTACATGTAGCATCTATGGATACATAAATGTTTATCACAGTGACACTCACCAGTTGAAATTGTATTGGTCATGACAAGTAGCAGTTTGTTGTTATGGCATATGGAATTGTTTTTTAATTTATTCTTTCTATCCAGGCTGCGGGAGAAAAGCGTCCCTGAGCATAAAATATTCTTCTGATAGATAGAAAACAAACAAAATTAGGGTTGGAATCTTATCATGATCAGGGAGGGCCTTCACATGAGGAAACTCCTCTTCCACACAATTATTGAATATGAATTATTCCTAATCAATATTATGAGTTTCATCTATTAATATATTTCTCTCTTCCTTTTGGACATCATTTTTAGTGGGTGCACGGTTTTGGAATTGGGGTGGAAGGGTAGAAAGGCCAAAAATCATGGGAAGGGGATTTGTCTCGTTTAACGTCACAAAGTCAACTTCGAAGCTATGCGTTTCTGATTCATGGACAAGACTCGCTCTGTGACCACTGCCCCCTTGTAGGTTTTTTCGAAGCCATCCAAAATGGGTCTTATAGGTGTTGGTTGTGGAGCCTGATTATCTTCCTGGTTCAGAGGTCTTTTACTTTCAGCCGTGTTTATACCCCATGAAGTATTTACACCCCAGAAGTATGTACACTCTTCCACGCGAGGGAGTACAGAGGGGGGGTACCCTCTCTGCGGGGTCCGAGGGGGCTATCCCCCCAGATGGGGGGTCTGGGGGCAAGCAGGGGTTCGGGGGCGAAGCCCCTGAAGGAAAAATTGCCTTGTGAATGTATATTGTAATTTCATTGTAAATCTGGACCGTTCATTATAAGGTCACAGATCTAACGATAGAGATTATGTTAGGGTTTTTTTCCCTAGAATACAACCCTCTTTTATGAGGGAAATGTATTGCGGCTATGGTTGATGGCGAATATTGTATTCTGAGATAGGAGACTGTGAGAAAAAGAAGAGGAAGCTACATCGGGTTTGCTGTAGGTTGTATCCCTTCATATGTTGGATAATAATAAAGGAAGGACCTGGCAATTTCTCTGGTGGACGTAGCCCACACTGGGTGAACCACGTGAATCTGTGTCTCTATTGTATTGTGTATCTTCTGTGTTTTGTTTCCTCATTTGTTTTATTTTATTGCTCCACGGTCCTGTTTTTCTAAGAATATGGAGCTCTGCAGTTATGCTTCAAATTACAACATTCGTTTCTCCATTCACAGACATCACTGCACACACCATCGAAAAACTAGGGGGAGTTAACCGTGATGCATAAAATTGTTGCAAGTCCTTTAGAAAATTTTAAAAAGAAAAAAGGATGAAATTGAATGCCCGCAATCAAATTCAGTAGGACATGGTTCGTTGCAGAAGGAATTCGCGCAATTATGGGAGGTAAAATGGAATTTTAAATGCGCACGAAGAGAGAAAAATGAAATTTGAAATGAGAACGAAGGGAATGCAATCTTTGGCGGCATCGATTCCTTTATTTAAATCTAAAAATTTAAATCCCCTAACGACGACGATGGTGCTAACAGAGACAGGGTTCGAAAGATGGGAAGACAAAAAAAGGATGGTCGGAATCAGAGGATGCAGCCGACGGTGAATGGGAGAAAGTCAGAGTACATAGGATGCAGCCTCATGAATGGTGAATGTCGGAAATGATGTATGTGCATGGTATGGTTACATGGGCACCATGTAGGAGTCCCAATGATTGGGATGCTGCATGGTGGATAGTCTTTGCCATTAGTGATGGGCATGGTTTTAGAGAATTTTCTCACGAAAAACTAGCAGGAGAGGATGAGGAAGTTTGGAGGATAGGAGACAAGTTTAAGGTAATAAGAGGAAAACAAAATGTAGAAGGCTATAGTAGGAGAAGGTTAAACTAGTCCTGGGGGAGGATGTGGGGATGAATGAAGTTAAAAACCTAATAAAAAGAGAGCTCTTACATGGAAGTTTATGGGGGAAATAGGTTAAAAAGGAGTCTTTGAAATGGTCACTAGAACACAATTGGTATGGAGAATTGGGATACATTCCAAAAACTTTGGTTCATGGGTGGATCTCATTTGAGTTTAGGATTGAGTTAAATATGGAGAAATTATTGGTCAAAAATTGGTATTGGAGCCATCTCTATTACACATGAATCTATGGAGGTATTAGTTTGATCCTTGAAAGGAAACCAATTTCAAGAAACCACTTTGGGTGATGCTGTAGGGTTTACCAATGGAGTTACGGTACAAGAACACTGTAAAATCCCTAAGGGATAGTTTGGGGAACTTTAGTGATCTTGAGTCAAAATTTTAGTCCAAAGTGGGTATGAAAATTGTGCGAATCCTAGTAAAGTTAAACCTCATAGAGGGACTATTAGGGGAAGTGGATATAGTTTTGGGGTTGTGAAAATTTACACAATCACTGAAATACTAGAAATTATGTCACATATTGTAAATGTTATGGTGTTGGACATGTTTGGAAGGACTATTTACAGTAGCAGTAGGATAACATGTAGGCATGGAAGAAGAAAGAGAAGAATTCTCATGGAGGAACAAAGTATATAGAGAAGGTGGAGACTCATGAATTTGAAAAAGTAACTTTGGAACCATTATGAAAATCAATCCAAGAACCCTTGGATATTGCTGTGAAAGAATTTGGGAGGATAAATTTAGAACATAAGAGGTTAATTCAAGAAAGGATGATGTGATGATGCCAAACTCCCAAAAGTAGATAGAAAGGAGAATTCATCAAGTAGTTCTCTAGAAAAAAGGTACTATTAGCAAAAAAACTTAATCCATGTACATTGTCAAATATAGATAAAAATGAAGAAAGCTTGCTAAATAATAACATATGTAGTAATTCCTCATTGGGTAGAAAGTGTGACTAATGGAAACAACCCAAGAATATTAGAAACCCTTCTATAGTTGAAGGACCTCATAGGGTTCAAAATAATAATCCCTTAGAGCTGTTGAGAGATGCGATTTTGTACCTGGAAAGTGAGTTGAATTTAGAGGGGGCAGAGTCCAACCTTGAGATAGAAGGAAAAAAACTATCAAGGGATAATATAACGCTTATTAAAGAACCAATTTATAATGAGGACGTGGACATTGAAGAAGGTTTGGCCTTAGACCCCGATCATTCTTTGGTTGCGGGTTGTAAATCCTATCTACCCTTAACGGGATACAAACTTGAAAGTAGGAAAATAAATGACTATGAAGGGGGCCCTTAGGGTAGGGATGGCCTTAGAGAAAGTGAACCCTTGCTTAAATTGTTTCCCTTAATGTGAGAGGGGTAGGGGGTTCCCATAAAAAACTTTCCCTAAAAATAATGTTCTATAAAAACAAACCATACTTAAGTTACGATTCATGAGATAATGTGTGGGGGGAGTAAAGTAATGGAAATTATGTCTTCTTATTTGAAGGATTGGTCCTTTAAATATATAGATTCAAAAGGAAGATCATTTGGTATAGTAACATGGTGTTCATGCCGATGGTTTAAGGTGACATATTATGAAGATGGATGAAATTAGTAAATCACCTTACCTAGCTATACTTTCAGAAATATTTTACCATGCAACATACTATCTGTCTTCACATATTAACTACACATATCATTTCTTGCATTTGCATGCACATTGGGATTGGTTAGAATATCACCTTGGAGAGGATTTGGAAGCTGCTCGAGGAGCTTGGGTAAGCTTAATAAATACAATAGGGGGGTTGTTAGAAGTATAGAAAGGCTATATAAACATAGAGGTGTCATTTGGTAGCATAATTTAGGCTTGGGAAATTTGTGAATCTTGGATACATTTTTTGTATAAACATGGTTCTTTGGATGAACTTGATTGGATTTTCATGTAAGTGACAACACATTTGAAGGAATTAATATTTCTCCAACAAAAACAAGAAACCAAGTCTCAAGGAATAGTAGAGCCTAGTTTAATGAGTCAAAAAAATAATATTACCAAATCTTATAGAAAAGAAAAAGATGAAAAAGAAAAAATTATTAAGATGAAGAAAACATAAGTCCATCGAAGTGCCTTCATATTAACCTAATAATTAAGCCATACTACCACCTTTGTATTAGGATCCAAATATGGAAAAGAGAGATGGGTACAATTTAATGATCATGATTTCATTACTTTGGCCATCTAGGAGTCTCACAAATTGGATAGGGAAGTGAAAACAATGATGTCTTGGGCCAATATCATGAGGAATTTTTTCATGGATGGAAATTTGGGAGGTTGCAAGGTTCTGAGGTTTTCAAATATGGTATAGGTTGAGCCAATAGAATACTTAATAGGGAAGAAAGATGATGCCAACGGTGAAGAAATCAAGTGTGTAGAAGCAAAAGTTAAAAAGTATATATTGCTAAGACGACAAACTCTGTGGGTGAGGGTAATCAAAATAATTTCTCTACATCAAAGAGATTAGATGCACATATGTATAGTCAAGCCCTTTTAGTAAGGTTTAAAGGTATTATTATGGGACCTTGAGAACATGATAGCACAAAATATCATATGAAGTTGCCAAATAATCATTGTATATTGTGAGTTTTGGAGTGAAGAATAGAAAGTGGACCTGTGAATTCAATACAAGGTGTTGTAGAATATAGTTCTACCATGTTTGAGGAAACAAATGAATAAGGGGAAATTGCTCATATCACTAGAAAATAAAAACAACAAGTCGATTTGCGGCAAGGGTATGTGTCTTTGCCAACGATTGTCAAATCCCCATCTAAATTCAGTGGTTTTTGTGATCAAACTTCAAGGAATAATACCACTAAATTAGATGGGTGGGAGGACCGAGAAATGATTGATACCAATTATTATAAAAAGGAGAAAGTGTTGTGCACGAAGAGAAAGATGGGCGACACGGAAACCCTAGCCGCGCACAGGCAGCCTCGGCCCTCCGGCGGCCAGGCTTAGCTTGACCAGATCTTCGTTTTGAACGCTCTCGCTGCCAGCTTCGGATCTAGCTCAAGGGAGGTGGTTGAAGGACTGAATCGCGACCCTTTCGGTGCCCTGCGATCGGTGCGCGTGGATACAGAGACGTGATTCGGCACCTCGCGTTTCCATTGCCCGCCGCTGCGTCTGGACTTGCTGGAGGTCGACGGCCTGCCACAATGGCCCCAGATCTGACTGGCGAGAGAGGAAAAGCCCGACTGGAAGCATTCAAAGCGTTGGTCCGCTCGGCAGGACCCAAATCCAAGCCGTCTCTCCCGTCTAAGTTTATCAAGAAGCTGGAGGAGATCCCTTCTCTGGAACTATCTCCAGAGGAGCCATGCAAGCTTGCCCTCCATCTAGCAGACAAGGCCCTCATCGGAAAGTTTACAGGGTTATGGCCAAGCCCCAAAACGGTGGAGGCATGGACGAATGAGCGTTGGAAGCCGCTGATACAGGGAGACGTCTCTCTGCTAGCTGTAGGCAGGGGTTTTTTTGTCTTCAGATTCTCGAGCAATGAGGACTGTGATCTAGTGTTCAGATCTGGACCCTATTTTATGGGGCCAAGAGGACTGTTCTTAGCCCCCTGGACTCTTGACTTCAATCCCGAAGACGAGATCACCGCAGCCCCTGTCTGGGTTAGGCTGTCTCACCTTCCCTTGCATCTTTGGGGGGAAAGTTCGCTGAAGGACATCGGAAATAAGCTAGGGCGTTACCTGGACAGGGAAGAGCCGAAAGGGGCCCAGCTTACCTGCGCTCGCATTTGTGTTGAGGTTAACCTCGAAAAAGGTCTTCCGGAAGCCATTAAGCTCTCCCTGGGGGACTGGTGCCATATCCAAGAACTGGACTACGAACAGATTCCTTTCAAGTGCCTCCGGTGTCATGATTACGGTCACTTCGCAAGAAGCTGCCCCAAAGCCCCTCAGGAGCCGGAACCAGTCAAAGAAGATGAGTTTAAGCCCGTTTCGAATCGGCGAAGGCAGCCAGGGCGAAAGGATCCACAAGTTCAAGCCCCAAAGGCCACTCACTCAGAAGAGGAAACTTTAGAAAATAAAAATAGCTTTGATGCGCTGAAGGAAAATGAAGCCCTAGATCCAGAAGCAACAGCAGATCAGAAAGATCCTTCGGCAGACGAAAGCCTTCTAGAATCCACCCCCCCGAATTCAGGAGCAGCAAGAGAACTCCGGGCTTCAGAACCAGAACCCTCTGGCCATGTAGATCTGGTGGTTACAGTCCCCTCTAGCAGCTCTGGGGGAACTTTTGAATCTGAGGACAACACAATCCCGTCTCCACCCCTTACCCGAGGGCGAAAGACCAACAAAGCACGCAGAGAAAAGGAGGCGACCTCCAACATTTCTTTAGGATCTCAGAAAAAGCTGGACCCCTACATTAAGGGGAAAATTTCAACCCCCTTTTTTTTGATTTAATGCTTTGCTTCTGTCTTTTGCTATGCTCACAGTTTGTGAGAATTTACTCATGTATGCATCCCTGTTCATATTCTCGAATTAGACCAAGGAGAAGAGGGGAATGGTCTCTCAAGACATTCACAAGAAGGTTGGCAACACTGTTAGAGGTCACCAACCTTCTTCAAATTTGTAACTTTCTGATTCCGGCTGGCCAAAGTGCCGATTAATGCAACATAACCGTTTTCGTCAAAAAAAAAAAAGGAGAAAGTTCGCAGGAAATCCTTAACTAGTAGTCAAGATGAAGGTTCTCGCAAATTGCTTGTAGAAACATCCTCTAAGAAGAAGAGGAAAATAAGCACATCTAATGAAGGTGTGTTGGAGATACTTCACACACACCTAGGATTTATTTTTCCTAAGGTTTTCCTTATGTTTATTAGTCATTATTCACTCTCCTACATTTTAGGGAGAATATTCCTTTTCCTACATTCTAGGGGAATATTCTCTTCAACTCACACTTTAGCTGGATTACTTGAGTGGAGTCTTGATGCCACATTGGTTCCATCACCATGCAACATTTTGATCATCACTGATAATGCACATTTTCCTTGGGATTATCACCAATGTGGCGCATTACTGATGCTTTCAGCTAGTTAACTGAGGACTGGGAGGCTAGTTGACTTAGACTAGGTGGCAGTTAACTCCTGTAACTGTCGGTGTGTGTCTAGATTACTCTAGACCACCACTATGGCGCATTGGATTCTCTTCCAGTGCACATTAGTTGAGTTATATAGAGTATATCATCTTTAAATCATCATTCATTCATTCACTTAATACAATTATTTGATTCTCTCTCTCGTTTCCTTCTTTTATCATTTTTCTGCAAATTGTGTATGTCCTTTGCTAGCTAGATCTTATCTATGCAGGTTCGTCCACATTTACATGGTATTAGAGCCGACATATTTCTAGGAAAAATATACACCATACCCTTTTTGCAGGTATCGAAGATTGAAGACAATGGGAAAATAGAATTTCCAAAATAATTAATTCTTACACTGTACAAATTATTTGCATGGAAGCATAAGATGGAATTGCATCTTCAAAACAGAGGATTATATAGGTTAACCATGGGCACAGAGACCAAACCCACATCAACCATAGAAAAATTCAAGTATCTGAATCAGATGGATGAAGCGTATGGAACTATTTGCAGTCTCATTTCTCCTGAACTCCTCTTTCACATATCCTCCTGTAAAACCCCCAATGAATTCTGGACCACCATGGAAGGAATTTTTGGAAAATAGGAAGATATGAGGAGACACATTCTCAAGGTGGGATTGCTTACTTTGGATCCAAAAAACTTCGACAATCTCCAATATTTGTTTACCAAATATAAGATTTTTCTGTCTTAACTCAAGGGTTGCAGGGTTGATAAATCTAAGGAGGAGAAAACAATGGTTCTTACCATTCTTTAAAAAATTGGTCTAGAATAATTAGTGTTTGTATCCACATTTCATTCATTTAGGCTTGCCTATGGAGCCACCTGGACCATGCCCTCTCTTGAGGTATTTATCGAGTCTCTGATGCAAGAGTAGACCAAGCTCATCAACATGGGAAAAATAAAAGGCTCAAAGGCGCATGCACTTGTTGTGCAATATGGTAGAAGTCACCAAAATCACAAATCTAAAAACAAGGACAAATGGATGGCACATGAAAATCCAAATAAGGAAGGGTACTCAAAACCCTTCAATGATTCCTCCGGATCCAAAGGTGGAAAGGGAAGAAAAGGGGAGAAATGCACTTACTTCCAACGAGGATTCCATCCAGAATCTGCATGCATGCATAAGAAGATAGATAAAATGGCACAAATAATTCAACAAAACAACCTTGGAGATCCAATCCATGAGGGTGCCAAGAAGAATAAGCCAAAATATCAAAACCCCAAGAAAGGTAATTCTAGCCATACTTTGATTTCCATTAACTTCTCTCCCTATTCTTGAATTGTAGATTCAGGTGCATCACACCACATGGAATCCACAAAGGAAGTCTACTCTTCATTGGACACATGCAAAGGTCCTCCTATTCTGATGGGGGACGACTCTCAAGTCGAAGTCATCGACAAAGGGAGAGTTGAACTCACAAATGAGAGCTTCAAGAATGTGCTACACATTCTCAAACCCTCCATCAATATTCTCTCTGTGTATTAGATGAAAAACTCCAACACCGAAAAGAGAGTAATATTCACACATGATACAGTGGATATCTATGACATGCAAACCAATTCCAAAGTTTCTACTGGTGAGGTAAATCACCAATCCAAACTCTACACATTTTCTGAATTTATTGAACCAGATTTTGCATTAATGCTTATGCATGCTGATGAAAGCAGTAGGATATGGCAGGAAAGGTTCATGCATTTAAATTTTAGATACATGCATCAACTTAGAACGCAGGGAATGGTTGAAGGTCTACCTGACATCCACTTCTCCAAAGAATTTGTGAGGGATGTGTCCTTGGAAAACACCCTCAAGAGAAATTCGACAAAGGAAAGACTCAGAAGGTCTCCTCTCCTTTGGATTTGATCCACAGTGATCTCATGGGCCATTTTTCACATCCATCAATTAGTGAAGAAAGGTACGTGCTCATTTTTTTTGAATATTTCTCACGCTACACTTGGACTTTCTTTCTCAGGAAAAAATATGAGGCCTTTCAGTATCTCAAATATTTCAAAGCCCTTGTTGAGACATAGTCAGGAAGGAAGATCAAAGTCCTCTAAACAAATAA
>JASDQU010011476.1:229938-241167 GCA_032191745.1 Picea mariana | reverse complement strand
CAGCACACGGTTCCCTATAATCCGCAACAAAATGAAGTTGTTGAGTGGAAGAATAGATCCCTGAAAGAGATGACATCTTGCATACTGCATGCAAATTCACTTCCAAAGAGATTATAGGATAAATAAATTAATTGTGTGAACTACATCCAAAACATATCTCCCCATAGATATGTCAAGGATAAGACCCACTTCAAGGCTTGCAATGGCCTCAAACCAGAAGTGACCCACTTCCGTATATTTGGTTCACGTGCATGGGTCAGGATTCCATTTGAGAAGAGGAAGGCACTTGATCCACATAGTACATAGTGTATCTTTGTTGGATACCCAGACAATGTGAAGGGATACATAATCATTGCTCCCTCTACACATTGGATCATCATTGAGCACAATGTCCAACTTGAGGAAAGTATCTCTCTTGCACCCCGGGAGCCGCATGCAAACACTTTTTTTCTTCAACCTGTTAGAGATGATGAGCATGCACATGTCGATTCTTCTTCATATGAGAGTTCTGATTCATAGGATTCATATGATCTAGATACCAAGTTAGTACACTTGTATGTAGAGTTAGTGCACACAGATGCAGATGCAGATCCCGATTCAGTGCACGCAGATGCATAGACAAAACCGAGGCCCAAGTGGGACAATACTACTCTTCAGGATGTAGGAGATATTTTTGGGGATCCAACTGATACCAGAAGGACTCGATCTGATTTCTAGGAGCCTCCTCTTGCACTCAATGCCACTGAACTGATGGCACCTAAGAATGTTTTCTTGGTTCAGTATTCAGATCCACAGTCCTATGGCGAGGTTGCTGGGAATACCTTTTGGGAATCCGCCATGCAGGAGGAGTACAAATCCCTCCTCGAGAATCAGACTTCGGATCTAGTTCCCCTTCCTTTAGGAAGGAAACGTGTCAGGCGAAAATGGGTCTATAGGAGAAAGAGCACAACATATGGACAAGTTAGCAGATACAAATCTAGGATATTCGCCAAAGGATTTCAATAGGTGCACATCATTAACTATGCTGAGACCTTTGCTTCAGTAGTGAAGATGGATTCGATACGCTTGGAACTTGCCATTGCAGAAACCAAGGGATGGGAAGTCCATCAAATGGACATGAATAATGCATTTATTCATGAAGATCTCTATAAGGAGATTTATATGGAGCAGCCTCAGGTCTTTTCATCTTTGGTATGTTGACTGAAGAAGTCCCTTTATGGCCTCAAGCAGGTCCCAAGGGCATGGTATGCCAAGATGGAATCCTACCTACTGACACAAAACTTTGTATGTTGCAAGTCAGACCCGAATGTTTACATNCCTAGTTATGTATGTTGATGGTTTGTTGATCACTGGTTGCTCGACTTCAACAATTGTTGTAATCAAGAAGATTCTACATGATAGGGTCTTGATGACAGACATGGGTCTGCTACATTTATTCCTTGGTCTCGAGATCAGTTAGGATGCATCATGCATCAAACTATCTCAGGTCAAGTATGCACGAGATATTCTCGAGAGATTCCATATGAGAGAATGCAATTCTGCCCTAACTCCTATCCTATCAGGAGTCAGACTTGAGGATGGCGAGGAAACTCCACTGGTGGACAACACAGTGTACATTTAGCTAGTGGGGAGCTTGTTGTATATCACACACTCCAGACCAGACTTCTCCTATGCAGTTAGAGTAGTCTCTTGGTTCATGCAAGAGACGCATGAGCTACATTGGAAGGCTGCAAAGTATGTCCTTCTGTACATATGGGGCACCATCACCTTTGGGATTCACTATGTAACAAACTCTGCATTGGACCTCATCGGGTTCACTAATTCTGACTGGGCTGGAAACAACATTAATCGCAAGTCCACATATGGTTACTCACTTAGTCTGGGTTCTAGTCCCATCTGTTGGTCGAGTAAGAAGAAGGATACTATTGCTCTATCTTCAACCAAGGAAGAGTACAGAAGGATAGTTAACATAACTGTTGTGGGTGGGAAATCCCTCCTATGGACTAGCACTAAGGGTTTTATCATGCATGTAGAAATGACCTAAAGATTCTTACTTTTTACCATCATCCCATGCCTAGACCACCATTACTCATCTATAAATACAAGGCTCAAGAAATTAAGTTGAAGTACCTTATTCTTCGTGTTTGATGTTGATCCCTTTTCACTCTTGGTCATTCTTTGACTGCAACTCTCCTCCTAATGCTGACCTACATTCACTAAAGACAAACAAAGAACTCCACATGCATTTGATATATGAACTAACGGGTTAGAGATTTAATCAATTATACAATCGATATTCCAATAATGACAATATCATATGGCGGAACGGGAAAAGAAATTCTTTTATTAACTTCACAATGATACCTTACAATGATAAATTCGGCTACTGCTCCTTGATCCTGGTCCTGGGCTCTTCTTCCACTGTCTTCCAAATGCTTTTCTTTATACTTCTCTTTGCACAAGGATGGATAAAGGTTGGGAAAAAAGAAATGCTCAATTGTGTATAGTTTCTTTACTATGATTCTCCTCCTTTCAAATGGGACCCCTAACCCTCCTTTTATAGGCTAGAAGAAGCTAGGTATTTGGTCGAGTGATCGATCATGCATGGTCGAAAGGTTTAGTTAACTTACCCAAAGCTGTGTGTTCCATCAAAAACTTTTCTTTTTCTGTGATTTTGTAGGTACACAAGGGCTGTCTTGGGTCAGCTAGCGTGTACACGCCTGCAGTAATGGAGCAGGGCATGTGGGTCTTTATAAAAGGGTTTTTTAAGAAGAGTTGTTCAACAATATTTTGGCAAAGAAGGAATCTGAGATGGCCTGATGCCAGGTAAGCATGTCTAGTGCAAATTAGGGTTATAACAGATGCCCCCTAATGTGTGAGGTCAGAAGAGCATCTGATGGCCGAAATACATTAACAATCTCCACCAACGTTCCAAACAAGTGAGCCTAGGGACCAAAAATCGGGAGGTGCCTTCTGCAAAATAATAATTGTCTCACCGAGGTGGGCATACCCATGCTCGGGATGAAATAAAATCATGGCTACCAATCAAATACACTGTAGATCCATGCCATATAACTATATAAAGTGTAGTTGTGAGCAATACACAATGGAGCTACACCTCGAAATCAAAAAGATATACATGTAGAGTATCCATCTTCTAGAAGCTGATAAGGCCTAATGGCTAGAGATGAGGTCTTCAGAGCTCGAGCAACAAATTCAAAATCTTTAAAACTCGGGTAGGAGTGTAATATGAGTGTATGAATTCACTACTCAGAGGTATTCGATGGCTCGTCATTCATGGAATAGAGAATCTTGATTATCAGACTGAAGGCTTCATTGATTTCGAACAAAGACTTGATTGGTTTTTCGGGATGGCCGGGCATGAGGGCAAGAAAAAAACTGCAGAGGGGTCGACTCAGGCTTAGTAAAAACTTCCCTTGGACAATAGCATGACAAATGATGAGACTCAGGCAGCATGGAATTAACATAAGTTTACGAGGCAGGAGGCAACACAAACTCTCCATATGTTTGGAAGAATAACCAAACGGAGGAGGACACAACTCTATGTAGCGAGAACAACTTCCTAAGGTTGTATTAAATCCCAAAGTTTGATGAACAAACAAACATATGTGCTTTATCCAAGGGCAGCTGATTATGTTGCCAATACAAAGAAAATACTTTTCCCTTCCTCTTTTTGGGGTATATTTGATTTTTTTGTCTTTTTCAATAATTTTGGAAAAATAATAAAAGAATGTTACATTACAAAGGAGGAATGAGTGTCACAAACATACAAGTTCGATGCGCAAGGACAAGACTGATGTTCAAAGAAAGGACACTCGGGAAAAATCCCTCCTGGGACCAAAGGTGTCAAGACGCAGAGGCAAAGTGCTACAGGGCTTGCGTATAAGGCATGCTTCAGATGGTTCAGTTGAGAGAAACATGGAGCCGACATTAGACCAAAGATGCAGGTATGCAAACACGGTTAACAAAACACACAATGGTAACGTCCTTCGATGTAAGTTTAACGAGCCCAGAGAAGGTAAGATCGACAGTTTTTCATATTTAGAGAGTCTGAAAAAACATAAAAGGAGACTCCACTGGGGTACCTTTTTTGAAGGTAGTCTAGTCGGTTCGAAAAATGGGTAAATTAGCACCGAAAAGACATCTATTCAAAACCATTTTAACGAGTGTGATAAAGACAAGATCACTCGGCCATTTTTTCATTTTTAAGGAGTCTTAAAAAATCTTAACTATGGACTCTGTCAGGAATGTTCTTCTGGACCATTTTAACGAGTGTCAAAGAATAAGGTCACTCGACGATCTTTTCAATTTTAGGGAGTCTGAAAAGAGCTTAACTATGGACTCCATGGGGGTTCCTTTTTCGTACATTTAGTCCCTCAGGCCTGAAAAAGGGTTAAAATGATACCTGGGGGTACTCTTCTAGAGAACAGAAGTTCCTTAGAGTATACATTTGTTCGTATAGTGGACCGTCTGGACCGAAAAAGGGGTAAACTACCGCCGGATAGACGTGACTTCAAATTTCAGTTTAACAAGCGTGAAGGCCACAAGATCGCTCGACAATATTTTCATGTTTAGAGGGTATGAAAAGGGCTTAAAAGAAGACCCATTATGTTTTTAGGGAGTCCCGAGGGTGAGGTCAAGAGTGAAAAGGAATCATGCAAATGAGGCTCAAACTCATAATCAGGAAAAACAAAAAGGACTCCCGAGCCTACATTCATTAGTGACAGCATGGACACCATAACACAA
Organism: Picea mariana; assembly: GCA_032191745.1. Taxonomy (NCBI): domain Eukaryota; kingdom Viridiplantae; phylum Streptophyta; class Pinopsida; order Pinales; family Pinaceae; genus Picea; species Picea mariana. Next base: position 236,400 of record JASDQU010011476.1, on the reverse strand, counting down.
CCAGAATCTACCTAGGGCATCCATGTTCCGGTAAGCTCTACCACCAAATTGCAACACTTCTAAAGCAACAATGATGGTTCTGTGTCGCAAACTGATGGGATTGATCCTATGGCAAAGGGATAAAGACAACGAGATACAAAAGTAGGGGTGGAAACCTAACCTATATACTCAAGTTGATCATCTGAGTTTTTTCCCACGGGCCGTCAAAAGTGACCCAAAACTCCAAAAAATGTCCTGATACACGATCATAACCTTCCAAAGAAACTCCTGAATCACTCTAAATGGTTTTCAATTTAAAGAAAATGATAAGGGGGGCCAAAAAAGTGACAAAAAAGGGCCAAAAATTCTATAAATAGAAGCTGGCAGCTCATTATCACCATTGCTGATTTGGAAATTGACTCCGGAGCAAAAAACCCCCTTTGATAAAAGTGGTGATTCCGGGAGCTATAATGGATGAAGACATTCTCTACGACACCAGGGGTTCTGGAGATATTAATCGGTATGGTTTCAGTGATAGTTGCCATATTACCCTCAACATAAACCTCATGTGTAGCTAAGGGATTAATAGGACAATACCTATCTCCAGTCATAGTCAAGGTGAATTCTCCGGCTTCGACTCTGCTTAACTCTAGGAGGAAGTATGATCTATGATGGAGATCATCCCAAGGTTTTTCTGGACTAGTCATTGCTTCAATTATTGCTTCGTCGGAAGGCAAGACTAAGTCTAACGAATCGGTATCAGTGAGAGAGCCTTGAGCCCAAATAGGCTCTAGAAGTGGATCTAACTCTTGTGCAAGAGTTGGATCTGTGTCGGCCGAAGCTTGCTGGACTAAAGAGTACGCTACTTTAACTGCGGACAAGGGCATGGACATGTCAGGGTGCCCTGTCCCTTCCATCGTGGCCGATGGGGAAGGAAGTATCCACGGATCGTTGAAGTAAGTCGTGCAAAATGACGAAACTTGAAAAATCTCAACCTTATGGTGGTCAGATATGAACGTGACATCACCTTGAGGGGGCGGGTAATCGAAGGTATCCATCAAAGATGGGCACAAACCAACCCCTACATTGACTACGCCCGGTTGGGGATTATCAATCATCGACACTGCGGATACCCCCAATGAAGGATCAGGTCTAGAGAAAGACAATTGATCAATGGTCACAATCCAGTCCTCGTGTGGAAACAACAAGACCCAAAAAACTGTAGCAACCACTGCTTGCATGGTATAAGTCCAACTCCCTCCTAACAAAAGATTGTAGTCGAGGGATGCGTTGACTAATTCTACCTTGACGCACATGGTCTTCCCTCCTAACTGCATAGGGAAAGAGGGAATGATACCATGTGGTCAGAATTGACGACTGTCGAAAGCAGTGAGAAGAGTAGGTGACGGAGACAAAACGGGCTGGCCAATGGCCTTCCAACATGCCAACGACATAATGCATGTCGAGGCACCCTCATCAACCACCGTACGGAAAATGTTCCGAGTAAAATTTTTTGTGGGGTGAGCCACTACTATCTGAAATGCTACGTGGTAAGGTAGACAAGGTTTTAAGTTGGTTGTATCCAGCATGATTGTACCCAGATTACAAGTCTTGGTAGATCCTAAAGTGGCTAACAAAGCTTTCCTCTAGGAAGGGCATCTTTGGAGGACCTCCAAAGCAGACATCACACAAGGGGTTTGAGACAAATCCTCCACCACAGAATAGTTCTGGGCGGCCCTTGCGTTTGGGTTGTGAGAAGATTTATTGAACGCGCCTTTTGGGATGCATGTAATTGTTTCGCCCAAAGTCTTATCGATCTGGAGAGGAAGAGATGAGAGTTCAACTTCTTTTCCCTTATCAAAAGTGCTTGGTTTACTGTAGTCATGCGCTCTAGTCGATATAAAAGCATCACCCTTCATCATATACACATTCATGGATGCGGGATTGTTTGAAGACGGAGAGGGTCCTTGACTACCCCATTCCGCGCTTGTAGAGGCTTGGGTTAGGTTTTGCCCATGTTGAAATGGATTGGTTAACATGACAGGCTGTTGTTGTGTCACAAAATTTTGGGCCTCTGCAAGCCGAGGACATTGGTGGGTCGAGTGGTCTTCCATGCACAGGTTGCACAGATACCTCGCCTTCCATTTCTCAGTGTTTCCCCCACCATCATTATTAGTGGGTTTCTTATCCCCCTTACTCTTCTTTCCTTGTTTTTTCTTTCCTTCGGGCTACTGGGTGGCCTTTGGATTTGTCGATTGCATGCTATGTACATCTGACGTTTGGGTAGGGGGAGAAGCCGGAATAGTTGTCTGGCTGGCCACTGTGTGTTGTATAGACAATTGTTGCAATTGTTTTGTCAGTTGTTCAGCGGGATTTTTTTGTGCTGAACCAACAACAACATCGACATGTGGTCCAACTCTCTATCTGGTTTTATCAAGTATTGAGCGTGGCACATCTAGCAAGATCTCGTATAATAAACCACACTAAGAGTAGATTAGCTCAAGCTGTTGAGCTCTCATGATGACATCTTCTTCGGAAAACACTCCCGACGTCTTTGGATAACTGTGGGACCAAAGACTTAAGGAATCACTCAAGCAGGAATGCTGGTGGGAATGACACCTTAATTAAACTCTTCCAGCATCTCCATTCTCAGATGTGATCAGAGATATGGTCCGCTTTTTTCTGTGCGAAATTGGCCAATAATTCTATACTAGTGTCGTATCTCATAGGTAATTGGAAATGGTTTAGGAAAGCCATTGCCAATTCGCTGAAGGAAGAGTATCTTGAGCGATCGAGCTCAATGTACCATTTCGCGACACTTCCAATGAGAGTACGTTGAAACAACCGCAACTGTATGGAGTCGTATTTCAATGAGTTAGACAAGCACCAAATATGGAAGGTGGTCACATGATATCCTGGATCTTCATTAGGCTTGGCCTCGAACTTTGGTATTTCTGAAGGCAACTTCGTCGGCATAGGGGGACAATGCGGATCATGACAGATAAGGTCATTCAACAACCTTGTCAAGTCTGGCAAATGCAAGATTTCCAGGAAAGGTAGTTTGAGTTGTTGGTGATAATCATGGAAAAAGGGACCTGGAGTTTGAATGGCACCAGGTTACCAGGAAAAGTTCGGGTTCTGGCCTGGGTTCTAGTAAAAACCATGGCCATGACCAATGTATGGGTTCTGTGTGTGAGGAGACATCATCGACTAATTCCCAAAATAGGACGTAAATGGTTGGGTGTGAATTACATTCGGAGGGCTTTGGGAAGGTTACCCCATGCCGATCCCATGGGCATATGCATAGTACCTTGTCTGAGGTTCCATTGGTTGTGAAAAGAATTGGCCCAAATCGACATTCCTGATGAGGGAACTGATCCTTGCCAAGAATTCCAAGGTCCTGATGCAGAAGAAGTTCCTGGGTTTGCCCCCTGTGTAGGAATAGTACCCTGCATAGGAATAGGTTGTCTGTAACTAGGGTTGCCCCCAGTCGGGAAAGCAAATGATGAGAAAACATTGATACCAAATGCACCGAACAAATAAAATGGTGTCGAACCGACCGTCATATTATGAGAAGGTGGTCCTTGACTCCCTGGTCCAAATAAACTATGGTGCGTGGGTGGCCCAGCGGATTGCTAGTGGGTTCCACCGAGAAAAGGGGATGAAGGAGGTATATGAACTCCCCCGTAAGGGAAAGTGTTTGAAGGAGCTGGAGTGCCCCCCATGTGTCCTTGCAGAGGAGCGTTAGAGCTCCCTGCCCCCAGACCTAAAGTCTGTAATGTGGAGTAGGAAAGTACAGGACTTGTACCTGAGCTAGGCATCCCGTATGAGAACAGAGGGCCTATCGCACTCGGTGTGAAAGGGGCAGTGGCCGCTGCTATAGACAGGATTGGACCACTGTTCGAGGTAGAGGTGATCGAGACCATGGTGGCTCGAACCGGTGACAGTGGGTTAGGAGGTGGAAAATATCCTGTGGTGACACCCGTAGTGGGAATTGAAGAATTCCTAGAAGAAGTGGTAGCATTTGTTTCCATTACTGTGTGCAACACTGTCTGGCACTCGTAAGGGTGAATTGGTACGATGATGGGTGCCAAAAGATTAGCGGTTGGAGTCTCGGATGGACCAAGAGCTTTCGCTCCAAGGTATAAAATGGTCGTTTCCTTTGGATGTTGTTTGGGTATAGTTTTCTGTGACTTGGTCGCTTCAAAAGACTCTTGTTGGTATAGCTTTCGCCTTAGTGGTGGCGGAGGTGGCTCCAGTGTAACCGGTGATAGGCCCAGAAGCCTTTGTGACCGGTGGAGCTCGTGATCCTCCACTGTGTGAGAAGATCAAAGACACACTAGGGATTTCTATTCGTTCAAAAAATAGCACACACTAAAAAGGTCCCTCCAAGATAAAACAAGCAAACACTAAACTAATTGGAAGAACAGTTACAATAACCAACACTAGAGCAACTTACTGGTGCAAGTGCAACTCGAACACGGAAACACCCTCTGGGTATACTCTGCAAAGTGTGTCTTGATGTCTATCCTAGGTATCGTGGTATACCCCCGTAGTCACCTGTGTATGTCTCTAAAAAGATAGGCAACTAAGTTGTCAGCGCGTGAACAGTCACCGGGCGGGTACAGTCGAAAGTTGGGTAGACCACAATGAGCAGGGTATTGAGCCCGAAACTTGTCAAGGGTATTGAAGGAAAGTGGTCCAGAAGACAACTAAGGACCTCGAATGGATTCAAGACCCACGAAGCTCTGTGGCAAATGCAATCGATGAAATCTCAAGACAAGCCCTCTATATGTGTTCTCCGCTATGATTGGTCTAGCTTTGGAGGGGTTATCTCCGCTATATTTTCGCACACGACCTCGTGTTTATCCCCTGTGTTAGAGGGGGGTCCCAGATAACTTTCACGATACTGAACTTTGACACTCCCTAACTCAGACTCCAATGTTTGATTTAATGGCCTTGAAGAGTTTCCTCTCCAACCTAATTCAAGGCCATAACCCTAAACTAGTTGGTTGACCCTACAAACATAAAAAGTCTAATGAATTTTAGATTTAGCGTTAATTTTTATGGCTTGTCTTAAGTCAAAGGTTATGAAAGTGAAACTAGTTATGTTTGAAAGACGAAAGCAAAATAAACAAAAAGCTGGAAACAAAATAACTTCACTTGACTCAAATCTTAAGCAAATTTTCAAACTAAAAATTTTCTAAGATCTTTGAACAACAAACTCAAAGCAAGATTTCACTTGACTACGAGCTACTTATGATCTAAGTAAACCATCAAGAACTTATGAAAGAAAAGAATTTTCCTTGGTTACTAATGCAAAACAACACTATTTAACCAAACAAAGAAATAAAAGATTTTTTTTTATTTGAATGCTCACAAAGCAAAAAGGAAAAATATCAATAAGTAAAAACCAAGAAAACTTTTGGCCGAAGCGCAAATCACAAAGAGTCACTTTAAAAATCACACACAAGCAAATTGAAACCGGACTCTCACACTTGTCTAAAAACCCTATAAAAAGAAAATTTTGAGAAAAACTTCTTAATGAAAAAGAAAGCTATTGCTGTGATCAAACCTAAGTTACTGATCGCTATGACAGAGACCCAAAAACCTGAGAGGTATAACTCTTGTCAAAGGAAAGGATGATTGCCTCACCTTCAACAAAAATTTTCTCCACAAGCACACTACTGACAGTTCAACAACAAGCATGTGCATGTGAGCTGTGTAAAGTCAGAGCGCATGTACACACGTGATGGCCTTATACAGGCCACGTGTATGTATGAAAATTTGAGACAAATGAAAGGCCAAGCAATCTAGCCCAGGAAGAGACTACTGGTACTGAGAACCAAGATCTCTTGAAGACTCAGACACTTACTTTAACAGAAAAAAGAAAACAATTCAAGGAAAACTTCATAGAACAAACCAATCTGAGGTGAAACCTAAGCTATAGACTGCAAACAACAAAGACTAGAAAGAGTTCCAAAAAACCCCTGATAAGGACTATTTCTGATAGGGGAGAGGATGATTGCCTCTCTAAAAGAAATTTTCTAGAATCATGCACGTGACTGACACTTCCTCAGCTAGCATGTACACGCGGGCTGTGAGAATGTAGGGCGCGGGTACACGCGTGAATAACTTATACATGCCACGTGTACCTCTGTGGGTCTCCGAAAAAAAAAATACATTCAAGCAAAGAAACATAGATAACTGGTATGGAAGATTGGAATCTATGTTAGCTCAGACTTTTGCAGAAACTTTAAAAACAAGAAATGAAACCAGTTCTTAAAAATACCTAAGAAAAAACATTCCAAGAAACCTAGAGAGTCCCCAGTATGGTTGCCAATTATGTTGTGGGTGGGAAATCCCTCCTACGGACTAGCACTAAGGGTTTTATCATGCATGCAGAAATGACCTAAAGATTCATACTTTTTACCATCATCCCATGCCTAGACCCCCATTACTCATTTGTAAATACAAGGCTCA
>JASDQU010011476.1:178244-215009 GCA_032191745.1 Picea mariana | reverse complement strand
TTTTTTTATTTTTTTTTTTTGAAATGCTTTTAAAATTAGAAGAAAACACAATGCTATGCTAATTTCTTTTTCTTTCTCAAATAACAATGCAAAGAAAATGCCAGGAAAGAAATAGATCTAACTAATTTTTTATATATATATTTTCTTCTAATCACAGCAAAAATAACAAAAGATTCTAAAAGAAAATGATGAATGCACGATTCATGGCCCCCCCTGGCCATGAGGGGGAATTTTTTTCAAAATGCAACTCATTTTTCTTAAAATTTTAAGCTAAAATAAGTTTAAAAAGCTAGGAAACACAAGAAATCTTTCAATGAAAAAGCAAGCTATGCTGGAATCCAACCTAGGCTAAAAATTCTATGACAAAGACCAAGATTAAATCAAGGAAATCCTTGAGAGGTATAACTTTTGATAAGGAAGAGGATGACTCCCTCTCCTTAAACAAAAATTTTCTCAACAAGCACACTACTAACAATTCAACAGCCAGCGTGTGCACGTGACCTGTGTAAGGTCAGAGAATGTGTACATGCATGCAGACCTTATGCAGGACGTGTGTACCTCTGCAACTCTTCAAAAATGAAAATACAAGCAATCAAACACTGGCAGAGACTACTGGTATTGAGAACCAGAATCTTTTGAAGACTCAAAAACTTACTTTGACAGAAAAGAAAAAAAATTCAAGGGAAATTTCATAGAACAAAACCAATATTAGGTGAAAGCTAAGTTATAGACTGCAAACAACAAAGACTAGAATGAGTTCCAGAAAACCCCTGAGAAGGATTATTTCTGACATGGGAGAGGATGACTACCTCTCTAGAATAAATTTTATGGAATCATACACGCGACTGATACTTCTTCAGCTAGCGTGTACACATGGGCTGTGGGAAGGTAGGGCGCGGGTACACGTGTGCAGACCTTATACAGATTGCGTGTACCTCTATGGGTCTCTAAAAAAAATGCAGTCAAGCAAAGAAACATAGATAACTGGTATGGAAGACCATAATCTCTATTAGCTCAGACTTTTGCAAAAACTTTAAAAATGAGGAATGAAACCAGTTCTTAAAAATACCCAAGAAAAAATATTCCCAGAAACCCTAGAGATCCCCAGTATGGTCGCCAATTCTGTTGTGGGTGGGAAATCCCTCCTACGGACTAGCACTAAGGGTTTTATCATGCATGCAAAAATGGCCTAAAGATTCTTACTTTTTACCATCAGCACATGCCTAGACCCCCATTACTCATATGTAAATACAAGGCTCAAGAGATTAAACTTATGTACCTTATTCTTTGTGTTTGATGTTGATCCCTTTTCGCGCTTGGTCGTTCTTTGACTGCAACTCTCCTCCCAATGCTAACCTGCATTCACTAAAGACAAACAAAGAACTCCACATGCATTTGATCTATGAAATAACGGGTTAGAGATTTAATCAATCATACAATCAATATTCCAATAATGACAATCTCATATGGCGGGATGGGAAAAGAAATTATTTTATTAGCTTTACAATGATACCTTAAAATGATAAAGTCATCTACCGCTCCTCGATCCTGGTCCTGGGCTCTTCTTCCACTGTCTTCCAACTGCTTTTCTCTATACTTCACTTTGCACAAGGATGACTAAAGTTTGGGACAAAGGGAATGCTCAATCAGGTATAGTTTCTTTACTATGATTCTCCTCTTCCAAATGGGACCCCTAACCCTTCTTTTATAGGCTAGAAGAAGCTAGGTATTTGATCGAATGTCCGGCCATGCATGGGTGAAAGGTTTAGTTAACTTACCCAAATATGTGTGTTCCGTCAACAACTTTCCTTTTTTCGTGCTTTTGTAGGTACATGTGGGTTGTCTTGGGTCATCTAGCATGTACACGCATGCAGTAATGTAGCAGGGCGTGTGGGCCTTTATAAAATGGGTTCTTAAGAAGAGTTGTTCAACAATGTTTTGGCAAAGAAGGAATCTAAGATGGCCTGATGCCAGGTAAGCATGTCTGGTGCAAATTAGGGTTATAACAAGGGGAGTTGGGGGGGAGAAGAGAGAGAGGGAGGTAAATAGCATCACAAGGAGGTGAGAGGAGTTAAACTTAGGTATAGGAACGCATGCTCTAGAACATGTGTGTACATTCTCAATATTGTTCTTAGAGCACGTAAGTGTGTTCCCTTCCATTTTAATTTTTTTTCAAGTAGGAATGAAAACTCAACATATTTTTTTTTTAATTGGTTTCCTCGTATTTAGGTTCGTGTTCCTTCCATTTCAAATTTTTTTTGAGGTAGGAATGAGAATATGTTTTTTTTGACTTGGTTTCTTTGCATTTAGGTGAGGGATGACAAGCATAGTTGTTTGGTCTGCAAATACATTAAAACCTCCAATTTTATGAATACCTCTCGATATCTCTATTTTTGGAATTATTTTTCTATAAGCTACACAGATAGAGTCCACTATGAATATTTCAAATATATAATTTAAAAATAACAATAATAATGTTTACTATTTTTAATCTACCTCTTCTGTTTCTACCATAACTTTTATCATCTTAACCATTTTTAAAATAAGTTATATGGTGCACTATAAGGGACTAAGATCTACCATCTAATAAATAAATAAATAATTGTTTGATAATGTTAAGACCCTCGACGCCTAGAATTATACATTTTTTTTAAGGAAATTCCATGGTTAAGGTACTCAACACTTCACTAAGGTACACAACACCACTAATAGAGACATACATTTTATTTTGCATGAAAAATAACATACCAATACAATTAGAAAAAAACAATTTTCACATAATTATTCACAAATTCTATAAATAAAAATTATATATTCGGAAAGATAATTCAATTTAGTACATTTAATATTATTACACCATATTCAAATTCATTGTAAAAGTACCTTGAATAATTGCTCCAAGTTAAAAGACTATTGTTTTTACGTGTTTATATTACCACAAACAACTCACGAGAGACCGTCATTATGTTGCACCCACCCTGTGCTTGTAAAAGTGGTGATGGTTAGGCCCATTTTTTATTTAAAATGTGTACATACATATATCTTGTTTATATTAATAGTCAAATGAAGCATCTTATAAAAAACTAACTATAACACATCTTATAACAATAAATCCAACCATTGGGAAATAATGTCCAAGGAAGCAATCACCCCCCAACCACATGCATCTATGTCCATATTCCACCTTGAGATGGGGTTATGACATGACAAGGGCTTATAAGATTTACTAAAGTCTCTCTTTGACAATTATTGGTGAAAATCTCTTGTCATGTCATCATTGTTATTTAAATTTGGTATTTTTTTTTCCCCAAATCTACTTAATTGATGGGAACTTTGATCATGGAATTTTGTACTCAAGGTTTTTGCCTATTTTAAGACTTGTAAGAAGGCTAAACATGTTACATTTTTTACCCTTTCCAATTTGTGATCATGAGAATCTAGCTAGGTGATATTTCCAATATTGCAATTTTGGATTCCATCAAATTATCGTTTTAAATGCAAAAATGGATTCAACACCAACAAATACCTCTAGTACAATTAGATTGTGAAATGTTAATATGTGATATATCTAATTTTATCAATTCAAAATTATTCTTATCAAATTTAATTACAAAAATGATGATTTCCCTTTCCATTATTTTTAACACCAAGAAAACAAATTTGTAACATATTTAAAATACTAATTTTAAAATACTTACAAATTTAATAAGATGAAAGAATCAAAATAAAATATTACATCACTTAAAAAAAATGGCTTTATCCACTTATTAAATCATTCCAATATATAATATCTTAAAAATAAATAACTATCTTAAACATATAATTAAATATCCAATTCAATTTGTTGGTTACTTTGAGAACTACTTAAAATTTTTAAATATCTCATTCAATTTGTTGGTTACTTTGAGAAATACTTAAAAATATATCCATATAACTTCGTTGGTGAAGATGTCACGATACGTGATTGATTGTTTCAATACTTCCCAATTCACAAAGAATCTTTCTGGAAGACATTGAAATATATAGTAATTAGATTATTTAATCTTCAATTTTCAATACCTTAGAATTATTTCGTTTCTTTGAGTTTTCTAATTAGAATTTTCTAAGGGTTAAGTGATGGGGTTGGTGTGCTAACAAAACTCATTAGAATTTTCTAAGGGTTAAGTGATGGGGTTGATGTGCTAACCTTTTTTTCTCATTCTCACTTTCATGGATATTAAGAGTATCCCATCATTATCTAGGGTTGCAATTCATGGAGTTTATGTGATATGACGATATTTTTTCTCCTTCTCGCTTTTGTGGATATTCATGGTATCCAATCATTATCTAGGGAAAAGTCATCGATTCCATGTGTCGACATTTTTGTCATTTTCATTTGCATGGATATTCAAAATATCCATATCAATTTCTAGGGACATAAGTCATGGAAGTGATGTGACAACCATTTGTTTTCATTTTCAACTGCATGGATATTTGGAGTATATGTTTTATATATTTTTAAATAAAATGTGAAAATGGTTTTACAAGTTATGAACTGGTCTTACGAGTTATGTTTTATATTAGAGTTCGGTTTTGTAGACATGGTCTTACCAATTTTATATATACCAATTATATATATATGGTCTTACCAATTATATATATATATATATATATAATTGGTAAGACCATGTCTACTAAAAACCTATAAAACCATACTTTCACATCAATTCCATGACTTATGTCCCTCGAAATTGATATGCATATTTTGAATATCCATGCAAATGAAAATGAGAAGAAATGTGGACACATCGAATCCATGACTTATTCCTAGATACCATGAATATTCATTTTATAGACAATGAACTAAATAATGATGGAATATCATGAATATCCACGAAATTCAGAAGAAAACAAGTTAAACAACATGGAAGATAAGAGGTTTTTTAAAATTGATTTCAATTTTATCTTCGACTTAAGCCATTGGGGAATCATGGAAGATATCATTTTGCACAATAAAGATACTATTAAAAATATCATTAAATCAAAATTTAAGGAGAAAATGTGGTGTGATAAAGAGTAAGAGGAAAAAAAAAATTAAAGTATTACAAGGAGGTAATCAACCCTAATCTAGAAATCAAAATTGTCTCTCAGTTTTGACAAGTGTAAAGAAAAAAAAAAAACATTGTTAACATAAGAACAAATTCTCACTGGCTCCATAGTGAGACTTGGAGTTGATCAATTCCTAAAGAATTGCAAGTAATCCCTACCCTCTTAAGGTCCAATAAACCAATTCTGGAAGTTCATTGTAACGCCCTAGGTTTCGAACCCCCATTTTAAATAATGTATTGTTATTGTTACAATGCTGAGAGGCCTGAGTGCCCAAACAATTATTAAAGGGCTAGTATGCCCAAGAAATGTAATGTTTTGATCATTAATAATAATAAAAACATCAATGGTTGCTAGACGGACAAGGACTAGAGTTATAGGGGGCTATGATTCCACAAGAGAGGGGGCTTGAGGGGATAAATGTTTATTCCTATGTTAATTACCCTTTTTGCCTAAGGGAGGGGATCGGTTACGTGAGATTCTTGGGGAAGGCCAGGAGGTTCTTGACTCCCCACGAATATACTTAAACCCATCCCTGGTCTGATTGTGGGGTTGGTCGTTGGCTTGTTCGCTCCTTCACTCCTGCATTTCGTACCATTCTTTCCCTCATGCCCTTCCATGCACTCACTCACCCATTCATTGATCCATCCTCACCTGCGTCTTAGCTTGGAAAAGGGAACCGAACTGCTGAGAATTAGCCACGGGATAGTTGGCTGTAATGGTCGTTGGTGCAATCCAGCCATGACCTGGGGCCTGCATGTCTGGGATGCCTTGGCATGTGCCCTATTTTTCTCACAATTGAGAGTCCTAAGAGTTCTAGCATTGAGATTCTGGACGAGTTGTGCTGGAGGTCCTGGAAAAAGGAGAAGGATTGCCTGAGGGATTGCGTGGCAGAGAAGGGTGGAGGTTCATTCTCTTGGGCGGTACAGGATGGGTAGAAGAGAGTTGGGTACTTGGATTGTTGTGGGTGTTGGGAAACTTGTGAGAGCTTGAGAGATGACTGGTTTGGGAACCCAAGTACACTATGGAACCGTCCTTGTGGATTCATAGCCTTGGTTTGGGGGTGACACTGTTGTTGAAATTTGGAGCAGTTGTGTCTATGGTTGGGTGGAACGTCCTTGGTTTGCAGCTAGTTGGTGTCGTCTTTTTATAAAGATAAGTGCTCTCTATTGTGATATTATTATCTGTGTAAGAATGTATTCCGTTGTGTATATTTAATTATCATTTAATTGAATCTTTAGACTATGCATGTTTGTTGATTACTGTTGTGCATGTCATTAAAGTCTTTTCTTTTATGCATCCTTAAATTTTAAAAAGGTATCGGTAAGAGAAAGAAGTCCAAGGGTGGGCTTGAAGGTAGCATACCCTGGCCTGTGGGTGGCTGAGGATGTTACAGATTAGTATCAAAGCTTCTGGTTGAAACACCAGGCTGGTATGGGTCGGGTCTGTTGGTCAGAGTCTTAGGGTCGAGATCGAATTCTGACCATGAAGTTGAAAAGCTCAAGAGGAATGGCGTTGTAGAATCTACGCAAGAGATAGAATGTCAGAGGCTCGTCGTAAGGGGTTCGAAGGATCGTGACCATCCCTATTTGAATTCGAGAGCGATCGCCACTCTAGTATCAGGAGAGATCCAGGATCGTTGGATTGGAGAATAGGTGAACAAGGGTTGTTCGATGAAAAGGAAGCAGAGGCTAAGGTCACAACCTTCAGATCCCATTGGAGAGTGAGATCAATGGACATGAGACATTGCGGGGAACCAAGTTGCATGAGAGATAATTTCCCAAGGTGGTCTTACAATCCAAACCATAGTTTCACCAAGGGGTTACATGTCAGCATCAGGAGAATTGCGAGGCAAAAAGCGGGATACTCCAAACCATCGATGTGTTTCCCCACAAATTGAAAGGCAAGCAGTGATGTGACTTTCTAGTGCTCAAACATTGAAACTTTGTATAGCCAAAGTAGTTTGGGGTTGTCCATCATCAAGGAGAGATAGGTGGCACGAGATCCACAACTCTGGAAGTTGTGGACGAGGAGGAGGTGAAATAGTCGAAGTAGATCCTGACCGTCGATCACCAAGAGGTACGTATCAGCAGATCGGTAACTCCAGAGAAATCTGTTCGAGAGGTTTTCAGTTGAGATTTGAAATCCCGAAGCCCGGAGAGCCGAAGAGTCGAAGTAAATCTCAAGTGTCGGATCGTCTGAGGAGAATCTGGGTCGTCTGATCTAGAAGAGACGTGGCGTAAATATGTGGATTTTGGGTGAAGGCCCGAAGTAAGTCTCAGTCATCTGATTCAAGGGGACACACGGAAAAATCTTGTGTACTTCGAGGAGGTTTGAAGTTTTAGATTTCCTAAGCTCGAAGATCCAAAAGGATCTCATCCATTGATCTGCCGAGAGCCACACGTCACCAGATTCAGGGATTTGGATGAAATCCAGTGGGGCCAGATAAGTTTTGAAATTTGAGATTTCTGAAGTTCGAAGACACGAAGTGAGCCTCAACCGATAGATTAAGGAGGACATATGGTGTAGATCCATGGACTCTGGTTAAGACCCGAAGTGAATCTTAGTCGTCTGATCTAGGAGGACACATGGAAACAGATTGGCCAATTTAGGAATTCAGAGTTTGGGAGAATTGGAAGTATGCTAGTATGGAAACTCTAGAAGTCTCGAAGCCCAAAGAGTCAAAGTGATGGGGCACGATGACGTCACCTAGAGGTGATGTGAATCCTGGAATTCCCAAAGTGACGTGGCTTGCGGACATCACCTGGGATGATGTGGACACATGAGATGTGTGCCACGTGTTAGTAATTCTTTAGCATATGGAGCATTGAAATGTCAGTTAGAACGTGAAACATGTCACTCGTCCAACTGGGCCACATGTCCACTTCTAGTATTTCACCACGTGGTGACAAATCATCTAGTCCAGAGACTGGGCACTCCAGTGGGGAAATATGTGACAAGTTGTGTTGGGTCGAAAGCTCCTGAAGGCCCGAAGGCTGGAGTACATATCGACCATTGATTCTAGAAGACACACATCGAAGGATCATCGACTTCGGGTGAAATCACTCCAGGAGGAAGTGCAGGAGGAAAGTTTTGAAACTTTCGAAGCTCAAAGATCCGAAGCGATTCACAACCACTGATTTGTGGGAGGACACCCGTCGGTAGATCATGAACTCTGGGCAAAAGCGTTCTGGGAGGAGGCAAGTGAGGAAATTTGAGACTCTCGAAGCGCGAAGTCTCGAAGTGGATCTCGATCGTTGATCGTGAAAGAGGACGAGGACTGTTGATCCGGTCTTGGCTAAAAGTTTTGAAGTCTCGAAGCTCTAGACGAGCACTTTTTCAGCTAAGTGCAGGGTCATGGCCGTGGTCATATGCATATTGAGAGCTGAGGGAGGGAGGGATAAGGGCCTAATTGGTCGTCTTCGAGACAAAAAATTGCTAAGGAAGGGTTTAGCCATGGTTTGTAGTCATGGTCACCTGGGAAAGTGGTTTGAAGGAAGCGCCTATGTAGGTTGAAATTCGGTGTCAGCCAAGGATAACATGAAATTTCTATTTTTAGAGAATGGGGATATGATCTCCATGAACAAAAAAAAAATAAAGAGACCTATAGCATGGTTTGGAAATTTTTTCTATTGTATGCATAATTATAACAAAATGGTCGCTCGCACATTTTGTAGAATTAAGGGGTTTAAACACCTCAACTCAGGATACGCATTGAGGAAATGGAAGAAGGTGAGGGAGCCTCCAGTAATGATAAGGAGGCCAAAGGATAGAATACTAGAGTTGGTAATGTAGATACATAGTCCAATGGACGCAAGGGAAAATGAGAGAAGGAAAATTTAATAGAACAGTAAGAAGCCTGAAGATGGAATTATAGAGCTACAAAGAAGATAACGAGAGACTGATGAGAGAGAAAAGTCAGATAAATGCTCGAGTGTTGTAGAGATTAAATTAGTTGCAGAGACAAATGAAGAAGGGATCAAACTCAAGACAAGAGGAAGAAAGTAGGTGCTATTAAAGAAGAGATGATCGTGGAAGAGTTGGTTATTCCACCTCCTTACTCAGAAAGAAAGTTTTATGCATCGAATGATCCTGTAAGCAGTCCAGAGGTGTCTCCTGTCAAACACCAAAGAAGAAAACAAGAGGTAGATAGTTTGAAAGGATACTTGAGGAAGCTCAAGCCACCTTCCTTTGAGGGTGAAAGAGAAAGGGAATATGATGTCGAAGCATGGTTTCAGGATATATTTTCAGTTGCATAATTATTGGTCCAAACTGGAAGACAGGATTGCCACCTTCCATTTACACCGGAAAGCGTCAATGTGGTGGGACCAACTGAAGCAAGTGGAACATGTTAATGAAAGTAGGATCACTTAGAAGAAGTTCAAGAAGTACTTCTAGAAGGAGTACCTCTCAGACAATTTCTATGAGAAGAAAATGCAAGAGTTCTTTGAACTTAGGTTGGGAAGCATGACTATGGCAGAATACGAGAAGAAGTTCTTGGGATTGTTAAAGTATGTCAAGTTCATTGGTGATGAGAAAGTGAAAATATAGAGATTTCTAAGTGGACTGCTAACCTTTTATAAGGAAAATGTCAAATATGATGAACCCAAGACCTTGACGGAGGCCATCAGAAAGGATAAATACTTGTATGAGCAAAGCCAGGGAAGAGAATCTTTGCAGAAATCTTGGAAGGACTAGAAAAATGTGAAGTCCAATCAGAGGAGGAAAGAATTCAAACTTTATTTCAATAGGAATGAGCCTAATAGAAATCATCAAGATCAATATGCTAAGGGAGATTTCAAGAAGGAAGATTCCTTGGGAAAAATGGGAAGACCACCAATCCAATGTTGGGGATGCAAGGAAGATCACTTGTACAAGGATTTCCCACATAGAAAGGACAAATTGAAGACGGTGCACAACATCCAAGAAGCTACAACAATCAAAGATATGGGAAGAATCTATGTAGCTTTAAATGATCGACAAGCAGAGTACCAGTCCAATATAATCGAGGTGGAAGGTAAGATCATAAATTAGCCTGTTTCTATTTTGATTGATTCAGGAGAAAGTCATTGCTACATTGAGCCTAAGATAGTGGATAGATTACATTTGGAGAAAAGTAAACTTGGAAAAACAATTTTGGTTCAGTTAGCCACTGGAACCAAAAGAAGAATCCATGATATGGTCAGAAGTTGTTCCATAAGTCTTAATGGCGTGAATACTAGTATTGATGTAAATATCATACCATTGGAGTCTTATGATATTATGATTGGAATGGATTGTTTGGAAAAACATTATGTTGTCCTAGATTGTCATAAGAAGACATTTACATGTCTTGATGGAAATGGAAAATAGAGCACCATGAAAGGAGTTCCAAGACCCATCTCTATAAGGGAGATTTCATCCTTATAGCTAAAAAGATGTTTTAGGAAAGGATGTCAATTGTATGTAGCTCATGTGGAAGATCCAGATAATACAAAAGGGACAAGCCTCAAAGATTTCTTGGAACTACAGGAATTTGAAGATCTATTCCAAGAAATGCCAAGATTGCCACCAAGGAGGGAGATAGATTTATCAATTGATTTAGTGCCAGGAGTTTCCTTGGTGTCAAAAACACCTTACAAAATGAGCACACCAGAGTTAAAAGAATTACAAATGTAGTTGGAGGAATTGTTGAAGAAATGGTACATACGTCCAAGTGTTTCACCTTGGGGAGCACCAATACTTTTTGTCAAAAAGAAGGATGGAACCTTGAGGCTATGTATTAACTTCTGACAGCTGAACAAGTACACCATAAAGAACAAGTATCCTCTACCCCGAATTGATGACCTCTTTGATCAACTAAGAGGAGAAAAGATATTCTCAAAGATTGACCCGAGGGTAGGATACCATCAGGTAAGAATCAAGGAAGAAGACATTCAGAAGACAACATTTAGGACTAGGTATGGGCATTATGAATTTGTAGTGGTGCCATTTGGACTGACCAATGCACCAATTGTCTTCATGTGCTTAATGAATGGCATATTCATAAATTATTTGGATAAGTTTGTCATAGTATTCCTGGATGACATACTTATCTATTCTAAGTTTGAATAGGAGCATGAACATCACTTAAGGCTGGTATTGCAAGTACCGAGAGAACATCAGTTGTATGCCAAGTTGAGTAGGTGTTTTTTTTATCAAAAATAGATCCATTACTTGGGACACATTATTTCAGAGAAGGGCATAGCAGTAGATCTAGAGAAGATCGAAGCCATTATAGGATGGCCAACACCCAAAAATGTGTCAGACGTCAGATATTTTATGGGATTAGCTGGCTACTACAGAAGGTTCATAGTAGGGTTCTCTAAGATTGTTCATCCCATCACTTCTTTGCAAAATAAGGGAACTAAATTTGAATGGACACTCAAGTGTGAAAAGAATTTTAATCTATTGAAGGAATTACTTACTAGTTCACTTGTGTTAAAGATTGTTGACCCAAATGAAATTTTTGTGGTATGTACATATGCATGTAAGGAAGGAATTGGGGGAGTCCTCACGCAAAATGGACATGTCATTGGATATGAGTCCATAAATATTAAGGAACATGAGAGGAACTATGCCACGCATGACTTGGAACTTGCTGCCATTGTTCACGCCTTGAGGATGTGGAGGCATTATCTCATGGGGAAGAAATTCGAATTAAGGACAGACCACATTGGCCTGAAGTATCTTTTTGAACAACCAACATTGAATGCCAGAAAAACAAGATGGCTGGAATTTTTAAGTGAATATGACTTCGATATCAAGCATATCAAGGGAAAGGAGAATAAAGTTGCCGATGCACTTAGTAGAAGAGTGCAGACCATGCATCCTACTGTTGCCAGTATGCATCAGTCAGAATTGAAGAGAAAAATTTCAGATGGTCTTGTTACAAACCAGCATTACCTACAGGTAAAGGAAAACTTGCAGTAAGAAAATGTACAGTAGAAAATAAGGGAGTATGAGATAATGGAAGATGGATTACTCATGCATGAAAATAGAATCTTTGTTCCTAGTTCTGGAGAACTGAGGAATTTGATACTGAAGGAAATGCATGATGTCCCTTATGCTGTACATCCCGCTTACCAGAAAATGATTACAGCCATAAGAAGCCAGTTCTTTTGGTCAGGAATGAAGAAGGATGTTGTTAATTACATCGCTTGATGTATGGAATGTCAGAAGGTGAAGGTTGAGCATAGGCACCCAGTGGGGTTGTTGCAACCATTTCCAAACCCAAAGAAGAAATGGGAAGTGATCACTGTAGATTTCATCATAGGATTACCTAGAACGAATAAGCAACATGATTCAGTCATGGCGGTGGTTGAAAAATTAACAAAGGCTGCTCATTTTATGCTTGTGAAGACAACACATACAACGACTAATATTGCAGAAATTTTCATGAAGGGAATTGATAGGTTGCATGGGATACCTAGGATAATTGTCTCGAGGCAGAGATACAAAGTTTACCTCCAATTTATGGAGGGGATTGTTTAAAGGATTTGGCACAAATCTAAACTTTAGCACAACATATCATCCCTAGACAGATGAGAAAATAGAGAGGGTCAATCGAATAATTGAAGACATGTTGAGAATGTATGTGATGGATAAGCCATCTCAGTGGGAAGATTACTTACATTTGGTTGAGTTTGCATATAATAATGGGTATCAAGATTCATTGAGAATGAGCCCATTTGAATCCTTGAATTGTAGGAAATGTGATACTCCAGTAAGTTGGGACAACCCAACAGATAGAGTGGTATTTGGGTCGGAATTGCTCAGGGAAATGGAAGACTAGGTGGTTAAGATCAAGCATAATTCAAAGGCAACTCAGGATAGACAGAAAGTTTATGCAGACAAGAACATGACAGCTAGAGAATTTAAAGTAGGGGAGCATGTACTTTTGAAAGTGAAGCCCAAGAAAAGCTCTTTGAAATTGGGTAGATGTACAAAGCTGGCAGCCAGATTCTATGGTCCATTTGAAATATTGGATAGAATTGGGCCAGTTGCATACATGCTTGCATTTCCTTCTTCCATGAATGTGCATAATGTATTTCATGTATCTTTACTAAAGAAATATGTACATGACCCTAACCATGTTATTGATTGGCATCTGATTCAAGTAGAGATGGAGGGAGATATTCAGGTCCAGCCAGTGCGGGTATTGGACAGAAAGGTCAAAATGCTTCAGAATCGAGTTATAGAGATGGTAAAAGTTTAGTGGACCTTCTACGATGCTGAAGATGCTCTCTGATATAATGAAGATGCCATGCGGGTAGAGTACCCGTAGATTTTTAAATAAATTTGAGATTTTGATCTCTATTTTGTATATGCACTAAGGACAATGCCAAGATAAGGGGAGGGGATGTAACACCTCGGGTTTCGAGCCCCCATTTTAAATAATGTATTGTTACAATGTTGAGAGGCTTGAGTGCCCAAACAATTATTAAAGGGCCATTATGCCCAAGAAATGTAATGCTTTGATCATTATTAATAATAAACACATCGTTGGCTGCTAGACTGATAATGACTAGAGTTATAGGGGGCTATGATTCCACAAGAGAGGGGGATTGAGAGGATAATTTTTTATTCCTATGTTAATTACCCTTTTTCGTAAGGGAGGGGATCGGTTACGTGAGCTTCTTGGGGAAGGCCAGGAGGTTCTTGATTCCCCACGAAAATACTTAAACCCATCCCTGGTATGATTGTGGGGTTGGTCATTAGCTCATCCGATCCTTCACTCCTGCATTTTGTACCATTCTTTCCCTCACGCCCTTCCATGCACTCACTCACCCATTCATTGATCCATCCTCACCTGCATCCTGGATTGGAAAAGGAAACCGAACTGTTGAGAATTAGCCACAGGATAGTTAGTTGTAATGGTCGCTGGTGCAATCTAACCATGACCTGGGGCCTGCATGTCTGAGATGCGTTGGACTGTGCCTTGTTTTTCTCACAACTGTGAGTCATGAGAGTTCCAACATTGAGATTCTGAACCAGTTGTGTTGGAGGCCCTGGAAAAAGGAGAAGGATTACCTGAGGGATTGCATGGCAGAGAAGGGTGGAGGTCCATTCTCTTGGGCGGTACAGGCTGGGTAGAAGAGACTTGGGTACTTGGATTGTTGTGGGTGCTGGGAAACTTGTGAGAGCTTGAGAGCTGACTGGTTTGGGAACCCAAGTACAGTCTGGAACCATCCTTTTGGATTCATAGCCCTGTCTCAGGGGTGACACTGTTGTTGAGATTTGGAGCAATGGTGTCTACGGTTGGGTGGAACGTCCTTGGTCTGCAGCCAGTTGGTGTTACCTTTTTATAAAGATAAGTGCTCTCTGTTGTGATATTATTATCTATGTATGAATGTATTCTGTTGTGTATATTTAATTATCGTTTAATTGAATCATTAGACTATGCATGCTTGTTGATTACTATTGTGCATGTCGTTAAAGTATTTTCTTTTAAGCATCCTTAAATTTTAAAAAGGTATTGGTAAGAGAAAGAAGTCCAAGGGCGGGCTACCCTGACCTATGGGTGGCTGGGGATGTTACATTCATCGTCATCAACATCATAAAACAATATTCTTACGTATTAAGATCTTAAAATTGTAACCTCGGATGGGGTGCCACGTAGCACACAAGGGCCACGTAACACCAGCCCAAGCCAAGCCATAAATATGGTAGGCTAGTTCCCATCCACTCTCCATTAATAATGGGAGCTCGCCTTAACTGCCTGTCAAGAGCTGAAGGACGAATCCCCCACGTGAACAAAGTGATGGCAAGGAAATTCAATGTTTGGGGGGAGATAATGGAAGCAGTCATATTGCCCCTCCTCATTATCACCCAACAATGCACCAGCCTTCACCATTTCTCCCTTGACCTACACCAGGCAAGCAACTCAGTTCTCTGGTGCAACCATTGCAAAACCTCTTGCAAGATTTCCATCAAAATTACCTTCTCGATGCCACGGGAGAGAGACAGGCCACATCGCGGCCTTGCCTGGCATAGTCTGGCAGCATGACAGAGGAGGCAATAGATGCTAGAGTGGGTGCTCTCCATAGCCCGCACTCATAGAATTTAGGCAGCATGCAGAGGAGGGATGGCCAGGTCGCCTCTAATGGATTACATGGAGGAAATAACACCTGAGGAACCCATTCAGGTCCCTTCGGAGTCCCTTCTCTTCATGGTGCTAGACAATTGGCAACCCCCAAGCAACCTCTTCGCGGAAGACACTAAGCCAGCCACTATGACTCACCACGACACCAACACCATGGAGGCGAAGATAGAAGAGGTCCACATCTGCATCATCGAGGAGGAATTTCTCCACATGGCCTCTCAGGACGCTCTAATTTCAGAGGGATACGATCCTTCGAGTTCTGCAGTGAGAGACAGGGACCCCGGGAAGGAAGAAGGTGCACAGGGATGGTGCGCGATGACGAAGCACAAGGATGGAGCACGGGACAGAGTGCAGGCTGCTACAGGCGAGGCTGTGGAGGGTCCGGGTGGCACGACAAGGGAAGTTGTCAAGATCTTTGCACCACCACCTATCTCGATTGTACCGAAACCATGGCGTGCCCCCCCACCCTTCTTCCACCTAGAACAATTGGAATTAGTGTTTGACCTAAGAAGCTAGATGACAAACCAAGTTCACTGTGGCACACTGATGCACCAACACATCGATATGTTGTATGAATCATTCTACAATGCACCAGCGGGGCAAAGATGTCCGACGTGTGCAAGACCTTATGCCCCGTCGACTCGAAACGAGCCGCACAACGAAGACCCTACGAAGCTACTTCTGGTGCTAACAGGTAATTGCATGGTTTGGAGTTCTTTGTGGTTCTGGTTAGGTGTCAATTTAAACTCTTTTATGTTCAGTTCCATGTCCAGTCTAGTTTTAATTCTAGTTTTAATGTTTAATTTAAAGACTATAGGCCGCCACCTGCCCTGGTTTCCTCTTGGCAGGGTAGATGGCGGACCATCTTTTTTCGACATGAACATCCAAGGCTGCCATCTGTCCCGGTTTCTGCTAATTCGACGAAACAATTGGCAGCAGGTGTTATTTTTATATGTGATAAGCTATAATAGGATTTGCCCCTCTTTTTATTTTAAAAAAGAAATCTTAAAATTGTATTAATAAAAATAATATTAAAACAATTTTAATTACTATATATTTTTTAAATTTAAAATATATATATATTAATTTAAAAATAAATTTAATAAATGATATAATTTCTTAATTTTACTATATTTTATATTTTCTTAATATTATTTTTATTTTTTAAATAAAATTTAATTAGAATATTTAAATATAACTAGCACAGCCACTCAAAACCATGGTTGATGAACCCCGAAAGGCGATGCCAAAGCTTGCTCCCAAGTTAATGGCCAGAACCCTAAATGCTTGATGATCTGCCCCGAGCCCGCAACAATGGCCTTCCCCCACCATACTGTTATAGTCTTCCACCTTAGGCAATCCAATATGAAACATGTGGACAGCAGGAAAATGAAACATGCCTACAACCAGAAAATGAAACGGGCAAACAGTGGAAGAAAGCCAGAAAATGAAATGCGTGGACAATGGAAGAAAGCCAACAAATCTAAACGTGGTAATCCCAAAGATTAATCATTTAAACGTGGAAATCATATACTGCTATAGCAATTTCTTAATATGATTAGGTAAATGTTAAAAAGTAAACAGGTTAAGGAATGCATTCAAAAATACAAGAAAGTTATGAAGAGTAAATCACATTCATTGATTTGGAAGGATGACTAAGAATATGCCAACATCTTCAATTTTTAGCCATCAGATTATAATTTTAGATTAAAAGGTAATTAATTGTGCCCATTGTCAATAGGTGTACGCCTTTCAACGTAAATATTTTGTATACAATTTTAATGAAACTACTCACTAATCCGAATTCGAAGAGCTTCAAGTGAATTGACAAGTCGACTGAATTCCGCGTTGAATAAATGTGGTAAACTTCGAACCATTTTCGGTAGAAAAAAAAGTAGAAGGGAGCCCACTTTATTGGTGGAGGTTCGATAATTATCATTCATATTGTTTTGTCGTCGTTGTTTTTTATTGGAATTGGGCAATTTAAGGATTGATGCTTTAAAAAAGTGATTATTTTTTTAGTGATGTTGGTTCTTTATAAATTTAAAATAATTTATTAAAAATAAGGTTATATATATATATATATATATATATATATATATATCATAGTTGTATGAGAATTTTTCTAGGCATTTTCAACATTTTTGAAACTCGTTTCCTAAGTTTTGGAAGTTTGGGAATTAGTTGGGAATACTCTTAATTGGCTGGGAATTTTTTTGGAAACTTGGGAGCTCTTCGGAAGCTTTAACATCAAATAAATGGGAGCTTCGAAACCAGTTTCTAAAATAAGAGCTTTAAATTAGAATTATATTAAATTAAAATGTAAATATATTTATTCCATTATTTCAAATACATAATTTTTTACAAATATTTTCATTATATTTATTCAAAATATCATTATAAACTAAGACTAAAAGGTAAATATTATTTCAAAAATTAGTTAAGTAAAAAACTTAATAATATTCCCTTTATAGTTGTGGATATGAAAAACTTTTAATGCATTTATGTTTTCTTTCAAGCCCAAGCTAAACATGAAAGTCCAATAAATCAATACCCTATCCACGACAAGCATTTGCTCGACTCTATAGTTGGTATCAACCAACCATATCATTAACTTTTATTGTATTTTCATATCAGAATAGTACTATTTTGTTTTTTCCAATAAAAAAAGCTTCAAATTTACAAAGATGTTTAAAGTTTATATATGTAAAGTTTAATTTTAAAAAGATGTTAAAATTGCATATATGTTATTTCAATTTTGTTTCTCATTTTTTATATTTTTTAATATATATTATTGTCGCTCCTAAATTCAAGTTTCATGTAAATTTGAAGAAAACTTATACTCTTTAAGGACACTCATATTCAAGTTCCCACTTTTAGAAAACACCTGCAATATATATATATATATATATATATATATATATATATATATATATATATAATTGATTATATTTTTTTCTAATTAATAAAGTTTTGACTTCACAATTTTATTTTAAAAAATTTCAACATTTAAAAATAATTAAAATTATAAAAAACAATTATTTTAAGGAATAAAAGTAATCTTTATCAAAAGTGAGAAATAATGGATGCCATGTTGAATTAAGGTTCAAATTAGGAGATTTCAATAATGTAAAAACTAGGGTTTGTTATTGAGTTGTTGTGTCTTTCTCAAGTTTAGTGTACTAGTGGTTTTACATTTACAATTGTTGAAGGTTAGTCCAAATTTGTTGTGTGAGATTTCAGTTATAAAATGTAATTGTTTTCCTGATTAAGAATGTGTGTGAGCACTATCTCACTTTTGGAATTGTGAGATCTTTGTTGTGTTTAGTTTTTATTATTTTAACTTAGCTGTTGTAGAAAATCCATTTCTTCATCAAAAGAATGTTGGAATAATGTCGAAATTAGAAGATTTAGAATATTGCAAAAATTAGGGTTTGTTATTAAATTGTATATCTTTCTCAAATTTAGTTTGATAGTGGTTGAAGTTGATGCAAGTTTATTGGGTGAGATCTCACTTATAAAATGTAAATGTTTTTTCTGATTAAGAATGTGTATGAGCACTGTCTGAATTGTGAGATCTTCGCTGTGTTTAATTTCTCTGATTTTAACTTGCCCCTAATCCCACTATCGTATTTTTTTTGACGCTTAATCTCCCTATTTTAGGTCTTCCAGGAATGGTCCAGGAAATTGGGATCGGCAGGGTCTAAACGTCAGGTCAGAGTCATCGTTTTTTTAAGATTTGACCTCTTCGAAGAATATTCAAGCGGAATTGGGATTTGCCGCGTAAAATGGACGTCTCTCAATACGAGGAGGCTTCCAACACGCGGATTGTAGCTCTAAGAGCGTTTCATATGTCCGTTCTATTCAATCATTCTGCCCACCTGCTACCATTCACTCCTCCCCTCCCTTTCTCTCAATGATTATTCGGATTCTTTCACCACTTTCACTCATTCTGTAAATTCAGTCGATTTCTTCTTCTGTATTGAGTTCAGCGTGGTAAGATGGAGACACGGATCATGGAAATAACCCTCATCTCCGCCCGCGATCTGAAGAACACGAGCATGTTCTCGAAAACAAAGGCCTTCGCAGTCGCATGGATCTCCAACAAACACAATTGCAGGCAATGGACGGCAGTGGACAAGGACAACGGCACTGATCCTACATGGAACCAAGTTATGAACTTCATCCTCGACGAGGCCGACCTGCACCAGGGTCGCCTACTTCTCGAGATCGTAATCTACAGAAACGGCACCTTCGGCGACAAAGAGATCGGCCGCGTTAGCATCCCATTGAACGAATTTCTCAAGCCCGCTGGCGGCAAAAAGGGCGGCAGCACCAGCGCGCAGTTCGCCAGCTACCAGGTCCGGAAACCCTCCGGAAAACCCAAGGGGGTTCTCAACCTCTCTGTGAAATTCTCCGAAAAGGCCGGGATCGAGCGGCCGCAGGTAGCCACAGACTCATATGGGACGGTTAAGCCGGAGGCCGTGAGCCCGTATCCAGTCTACCTACCGGCTGGCTGGTCCTCCTATCCGCCGCTGTATTCGCTAGAGAATAACCAGTATTCTCCGCCAACCCCTCCACCCCAGGCGATATATCCCCCTCCTCCGCCTTACTACCAGGGTTACCAGGCACCTCCGCCTTGCTACCAGGGTTGCCCTCCCTGGCAGGACTACTCGCCCTACCAGGATTACCCTCCCTTCCAGGGCTACCCACCCTACCAGGGTTATCCTCCCATTGTTCCTGCGGCGTAGCGGCCGCCTATGAAGAATAGTAAACTCTGGAATCGGGATGGGTTTGAGGCAGCCTCAATTGGCCGAGATCTTAGCGGTCTGTTCGTTAGCGATATTATCAGTGATGCCAGCTTTGATGCAGTGACAAGTGTTATTATTTGTCCGGCAGGCTGTGCGTCTCGTATTTGGGAAGTACTAAATTTTCGTGTATTCTAAACTGTCGATTTTATGAAAATTTTCAGTTACGCTTTTCGATCAGTTTGCTCAAAATTTAATTGCAAATATATGTGGTTGAGATTGAACTATATATGTGGTTTATATCATAAACCACATATATCAGTTTGCTCAAAATTTAATTGCAAATATATGCGATCTTTTTTAATTGCAAATATATGCGATCTTCTATACATCTGTTTGTTCTATTGGGACTGTTGTGTTACTTATATATGTAATATAATGCACTCATTAATTATTTAAGGTAATTCTAATGTCATGAGTATAGAACTATTATAGATTATGCATGCTGGAAACAAAACAAACTAGCAAATCAAAACACACTTTGGTTGTCTTTCACATAGAGGTTATCTACTCCATTATGGCACATGCAAGTATGAGATGGAGTTCTTTGACAGATCAACTCTGCTATCTGACCCATAAAACTAACTATGCAATCACACTTCTGAAAGGGAAATCACACATCAATCATCAAGACATAGCATGGGTAGTTCAATAGTCAATATACTGAGTATGTTGTGGTTCACAATGTGCTATTGTGGACTCACTAGTTGATCCGTCGGATCTCAACTTAGTGTGCAATTGTAATTGTGAATGATTTACTTAGCTTGCAAATTAATGTTTTATTTATATAAAAGCATCTATTTAACTGTTAAAATGCTCAAATATATAAAACTTGCAAATCTGAAAATTGACATGAACAACAGAAAATAAGAGACAAAGAAATTAATAACGGAGTTCACCCATGTGTTTTGGGCTACGTCTCCGGGGACCGCTTCTCAATTTGGATCCGTTTTTATTAATGATGCAAGCTTTGTTTGCTTTTGTTACATCAATATTTCTGATCCCTTGACTTTTGAATTTTGTCTCCAAGCCTCCTTCATCAGATAGCTCTCATCTTCAGCGTTCCAACACTTCTTTCCGTTCAGAAAACGGACCAAGGATGGCAAAGTTATCCCCAAATCATTGTTACAGGCACATATAATACAAAGGAGTTTTGAAACTTTTACATATGTAATTAGCCAAGCGTATTGGCAAAACCCTTTGGTTTTATAACCACAAGTCGGCCGTTCAAATCCCGACCTTGGCGCTTTTAGTTCTATCCACTGGCAACTGTATAACAAAACAATAATGCTCGGAGTTCTAAACAAGAACAATAGCCTGGATTTCTTGGTTAGTTGGCGGATATTAGGGCGCATGTGGTGTCGGAGGTTGCGTGTTCCTTCGTGCTTGTCTATTTTTAGGTTGTATATAGCATATAATATATGTTATATTTTAACATTTATTACAAACAAACTTTAGCCCATCCGCCAATTGTGCGCTAACTCTCCAACAAACCCGCCAACTGCTTGTTCTGCCAAATGTGCGCCTCACCACCAAATGTGCCAACGCTCCGCCAAATTTGCTCCAGATTGAAACTGCTATGTGGCGGTTTCTTATTGACCCAAACATGACATGTGTCAACATGTCATTGGTCCAATTCATTAACCTGTGTGTCATCCCTGTCACTTGCCATGTCAACTCGATGTCATGTGTCATTATGCCAGATTTCCATGTCATTAGTGTTGAATCCCATTGCCATGTCAGCAATGCTGACTGTACTGCCACGTGTCACCCTACAACTTGAGTTTCACTGTTGGGCCAAAACTTCAGAACGCGATATCTTGGTCATACGGACTTCGTTTGACGAACCGAAAAGTGTTCCGGAATCATCACGACAAGCACTATGCAATGGTAGAGTTTTTAAGTCATTTTGAGACTGTCAATTTTTGAGCTATCTAGAGACCTCCTGGATCATTCCTCCCCATTGAGAAGCTTTTGGTCCACCAAAAGTGGTTTTTATTCAGAATTCAAGCAAGAGCATGTTTGTCTCACTTGTCCTGTATCATTCATCAAATTTTCCTGGAACCYGTACATTTGTCTCATTACAAGAATAATCACAACTGCACTGATGTTRTTGAGCACATTAATCCCATTGACTATCAYATCTACATTCACTGYTGCTGCAATCAACCATATAYTGTTGAACAGTAGAAAGCTGAATAACAAAACTGAATATAAAGAYGTGAAAGAGAATGCACCCACATCATGCTTTTCCTTCCAGACAGGAACAATATTCATCATAGTGTTTCTATGCATTGACACTTCCATATCATGCTTAGGATTACTTTCTGAACTAAGAACTAAAGCTCTCTTTCTGAACACGTGTGTGTATTCTTGTACATTTTGTTCCTTACCCTGTCTTAAGTTTTGCCAATCCATAACAGCTTGTTGCATATAACCCAATGGATAAAACTGTTTCTTTAAAGAAGAAGTAAACTCATACCAAGATGACATAATTTTACCTTTCTTCAACAAATCCTCTTGAGTTTTACTATCCCACCAAATTAATGCAGTGCCTCCCATTCTAAGAGTGGCTAACTGAATCTTGGTAGTGTCATCCAAGATTTGTTGAATCCTGCAATACACTTCAATCTGCTTTATCCAATTATCCAATTTTTCTGCATCAAGTTCACCATTATACATAGGCAACTCAAACTTGACATCTAGTTTTAATAAAGGCATATTTGCATTTGCATTATGAGGATTATGAGAAGCATTATAGAATGAAGAGAATGGATTTGTTTCAGGAGGATCACCATCACCTCCTACTCCTTTACCCTTTTGTTTTTCTTCATCTCATGATGAACCTTCTCCTTCTTTCCTCTTTCTTTCAGCTCATTCCTCGAGAAGGAGTTCCATCATGGATTTCATGCTGATAAAAGCCTCCAAAAACTCTGTTTCAGAAATTATAGGTTTCTCTCGTCCAACATGCTCTTCTTCGCCTCGTGGAGAAGACATTCTTTCTCTTAAAAATGCCCTCCTTGAACCGATCTCAGGATCTCCTTCTATCAGTTCTCCTTCACCACGCTTTAACCTGGACCTGGTAAGCATTCACAACTTGCACAAGCAGTTAACCTACTCTGATACCAAATATGATCCGTCGGATCTCAACTTAGTGTGCAATTGTAATTGTGAATGATTTACTTAGCTTGCAAATTAATGTTTTATTTATATAAAAGCATCTATTTAACTGTTAAAATGCTCAAATATATAAAACTTGCAAATCTGAAAATTGACATGAACAACAAAAAAGAAGGGACAAAGAAATTAATAACGGAGTTCACCCATGTGTTTTGGGCTACGTCTCCGGGACCGCTTCTCAATTTGGATCCGTTTTTATTAATGATGCAAGCTTTGTTTGCTTTTGTTACATCAATATTTCTGATCCCTTGACTTTTGAATTTTGTCTCCAAGCCTCCTTCATCAGATAGCTCTCATCTTCAGCATTCCAACGCTTCTTTCCGTTCAGAAAACGGACCAAGGATGGCAAGGTTATCCCCAAATCATTGTTACAGGCACATATAATACAAAGGAGTTTTGAAACTTTTACATATGTAATTAGCCAAGCGTATTGGCAAAACCCTTTGGTTTTATAACCACAGGTCGGCGGTTCAAATCCCGACCTTGGTGCTTTTAGTTCTATCCACTGACAACTGTATAAAAAAACAATAATGCTCGGAGTTCTAAATAAGAACAATAGCCCTAATTTCTTGGTTAGTTGGCAGATATTAGGGCGCATGGGGTGTCGGAGGTTGCGTGTTCAAACCTTCGTGCTTGTCTATTTTTAGGTTGTATATAGCATATAATATATGTTATGTTTTAACATTTATTACAAACAAACTTTAGCCCATCCGCTAATTGTGCGCTAACTCTCCAACAAACCTGCCAACTGTTCTGCCAAATGTGCGCCTCACCACCAAATGTGCCAACGCTCCGCCAAATTTGCTCCAGATTAAAACTGCTATGTGGCAGTTTCTTATTGACCCAAACATGACATGTGTCAGCATGTCATTGGTCCAACTCATTAACCTGTGTGTCATCCCTGTCACTTGCCATGTCAACTCGTTGTCATGTGTCATTGTGCCAGATTTCCACGTCATTAGTGTTGGGTCCCATTACCACGTCAGCAATGCTGACTGTACTGCCACATGTCACCCTGCAACTTGAGTTTTACTGTTGGGCCAAAACTTCATAACGCGATATCTTGGTTATACGGACTCCGTTTGATGAACCAAAAAGTGTTCCGGAATCAGCACGACAAGCACTACACAATCGTAGAGTTTTTAAGTCATTTTGAGATTGTCAATTTTTGAGCTATCTAGAGACCTCCTGGATCACTAGTTCTCCTTCAAATATGTCTGACTACTGCTGCCAACATTTATGTCCATGAAATGAAATCAAATTCATAAAAATAGAAATAAAGCATATGCAAAATAGAGTAAGTAAAGATTTCTAAACAATCAAAACCTAAACTGAGCTATACTTCTATCCTGTGAAAGGGTCAAAGCTTTAGCTAGTCTAACATCTATACTATTGAAATCAACTACTAACACTAAGCTATAAGGATGTTGACCTTTTTTGGGCGGTGGTCCCTTGCCACTTCAACAGGTCAGCGACTGGAGTCTATAGTAAGCTTTCTTTCAATCCACGCATTCCTCTTATTCAAATTTCAAAACATAGAATTAAACTATGCTAACAACTCAACTCACATTCATTCATAAATGATCAAGACCTGGAAATAAATGACATCCTTCTATTAAACTTCAACTTAAAATATGTTCTATAATATGTAACGCTGCTTCACATGCTGGATTATACTAACTCTCTACTACCTTCACCATCCTTGCCATGACTATTTAAATAGTCTTAGTCGTGAAACACAAGGAGGTGAAATCTTTAGCAAATCACTCAATTGTCAAATTTATATATTCGGTTACATATTTTAAGCTTCATCCTCATGACACAAAGTGTATGAGGATGAAGCAATAAACAAACAAGCTTATCATAACCTTGCTAGAGATTTAATGATTCAACAAACATCCAACAATTATCTTTGGTACGATCTGGGGCTAAACTTGGTATATTCTGCTTCCTATATTGGTACCGGATCGTGACAGGTGAGATTCGGTAAATGGTACCGGATCTGAACAGTATGCAAGTGGTTGGTACTGGACTAGAACAATCTGCGGCCGTTGGTACTGGATTGCGATACTGGATGGTTCGATACCAGATTTAGATGGAAGGTGCACTTGGTACCGGATTCAGATAGTAGCAATCTAGCGCATAAGTACCGGATGGATGAGATGGTACAGAAAGGCTAGACTTATCTAGAGGTCAAAGGTTATACGCGACAAATTAAAACATTAGTACATGAAACATTTAGTCTCCTAGCTCAATAAACCACAAAAATGCATGAATTAATTATACTTTACCTGATGACCTCATCAATGGCTAATGGTAGTGTTCTTTGTCATTTATCCAAGCTTAGGTAAGACAAAAAGGTATAGATGAGGAGTATAATAGGGTATTGGGGATGTCAATTTAGAGGCTCAACAAGGACTTGGTGGTAGCCAAACGTTAGATCAATCTTACTGAAGTATTTGGACCCTGTGAGCTGACCAAGGAGGTTGTTGATTTGGGGAATCAGGTATTGGTTTCTGACTATGATTTTATTCAGGGCCCGATAATAAATGCAGAATCACCAGGTTCCATATTTCTTCTATACTAGTATGATTGGGCTCCCACAAGGCGATGAGCTAGGATGAATGTGCCCCTTGTGGAGAAGTTCTTGGATCTATTGCTTGATCTTCTCATTCTCTACCAGAGAGCGGTGGTAGATTTCCCCATTGGGAAACAATGCATCGGGGGTCAAATCGATGGGATGCTTGACCTGACAGTGCAGAGGTACCTCGGTATGTGAGGAGAATATATCTGAGTATTCTTCCACGATCTTATCCACTTGCTTATGTTGTGTGGAGAGGTTGGCCACAAAGGCCCTGGATGTGGTGGCGATCTTTCACTCACTCTGAGAGCGAATCAAGAAGAAGACAAATTTCACCATCTGCGAGATGAACTTCTTGCATTTCTTGGCAGAGATCAAGGAAATAGCACTAGGTGGGACTTCCTCGAGTATCCTGTACAATTTCTTGTTTAAAGTAATAATAACATTGCGAGGCCTAGACTCATATACAACATGATGTTTCCATAAATATAGTTGGCCCAAAAGAACATTACAAAGTTCAAGAGGAGTAACATCACATATACCTTGTCTTTGAAGGGCTTGATACTATATGATAGGTGTCATTTTTGGTTGACGTGGATATCGCTTCCTTGGTGGAGCCATCCAATGGTGTAGGGATGCGAGTGCATCATTTTTGGTAGGTCAAGTCGCTTGAAAAACTCTGTTGAGATGAGGTTATTTTGGATACCACTGTCAACGATGAAGTGCAACAGGGTATCCTTCACCGACATCTGTGAATGAAAAAGGCACTTGCCTTCCTCTGGCTCATCTGGTTCATCGGGCTAGAGCTCTGTGATGGAAACAATAGCATTGGGTTTTGCGTCAATGATCTGTCTCCCCCTTTCTTCTTTTGACTCAGAGTCAGAACCCGAATCTGAGTCATAGGATTTCACCTCGGCCACCAACGACTTCTTGGAGCTACAATCAATAGTGTTATGCCAGGGGCTCTTATGGAAGTCACACCACTTCCCGATATCTTTCTTTGTCTTTCCAGTGTATTTATTTTTCTATGGCTTGGACTAGTTGTCCTAATGCTGTCCATATTTTCTTTGTCCTTTGTTCTATGGGTTGGGGCCTCCCTTTCCTTGTTTTTTTTGTGCAGGGTTCCCAGTCCCAAATTGTCACGTCCTATGTTTGAGCTTCTGCTCGATTTTGACAACATATCGATAGGCCGTGCCCAAGGACGAGATGTCCAGAAATTTCATTTCATTCTGGATGTATCGATGCAGAGCACCATGATACTTGAGCACCATATGTTGCTCAGAATATTTAATACCCAGCTTGGTACTCAAGGTATGAAAGATATTTGTGAAATCGGGCACTGCTTGGTCTCTTTCTTGCCGCAGTGTGGTCCATTTTGTATATAGGTCATCATAACTTCTGACAGGGTAGTATTGTTCCTTCATAGCATCCTTGAAGGATTCTCAGGTGGCCTCGACTATAAATAATGAGGGTTCCTCTATCTCCTTTTTCTCACATAAAGTCTCCCACCAATCTTTGACATGGGGAACAACTTTGAGGAGAAAAAAAGTAATTTTCTCTCTATTTGAAAAATTATGGACAGAAAAATACCCTTATAGTAGATTCAACCACTTGTCTACAACATATGCGTCTATCTGATCTTTGACTATAGGAATGTCAAAGTTTATTTGTACCTTGAAGGGGGAGGCGCCTCCACTCTAGGAAGGTGCATCGCATGTTGGTAGCCACCGAAGGATTTGCACAAAACTATCCATCATCTCATTTCTCTGTTGCGTGAGGGATTCCTCAATAAACATTTTGAGAGGATATCTTGTCCCTTCGTATTTCTTTTATCTCTCCATGAAAGGTCTCTTGGCCATGCGATATCTTTTTTCCTCAAGATAAACAAGTTCGAGACCCAATTCTTTGTAGTCTGACCACGTTGGGGACATGCATTAAAAACAACAAGGAGCAGACCGCTCTGATACCAATGATCCATATTTTATGAGCAGAAATAAATGAATACATATTATTAAAATATGCTTAACACAAACTAATAGAGATATAGTAAAACTAGTTTCTATTCAATAAGGAAATAAGCTAAAACTCTAAAATGCAGTGGAAAATAAGCTTTATGGAAAGGTGGCGGCTTATCTCTGAGAAGAGATGTGTTGGATGTGCTCATTTGCAATAAACTAATTACAATGAAGCTCTAAATGCCTTTTTACAATAAACAAGAATTTCAAAAACCCTAGACATCCAAAAACCTAACTGTAGGATATGAAACGCCAAAAGTCATGTGGGCCCCATTTGGGTAAGTTAGTACATCAACTTCCCGGGGTCGTAACTTTTGCATACGATCTTTGTTTTAGGAGCGTGATATTCTGTTGGAAAGGTATATACTAGGAATACCCATGTTGTCCTCAAACTCTAACTTCGTCTATATTTTGACTATGGTGAGCCCTAAAAACGTTGTTTAGGGCCTCAAAACGACCTTAGAAGTCAAGGACTCGAAAACTAGGAAAAAAATGCCAAACTGGAAAACTACCAAAATGAGAAAGTTGGAATAGGTGGGAGGCCACTGACATCCATATGGATCAATTTAAATCCACATCCAACGAGTTCATTCACTAGAAATTTGAGTAAACCTATAAGGAAAAAAGTTTAAAATATGAATTAAAAAAAAAGTAGTTTTCTTTCTTTCCCTTAAAAAATTCATAAATATTATTTTATTATTTTCCTTAGGAGACCCATTTTAGAACCCAAATCCCCCTTAATGATTGGGATGTATAAATCACCCTTAGAACCACTACGTCTCCTTTTTAAAGAGTTGTTTGAATTTGGACTATACAATATATTCTTTGCGTCATTCGCTGAATGTAACAATGCTTCCACTCTATTGTATTATCTTTCAAGTGTTTTGAATAAGAGTGAATTCAAACTCAAACAAATGTCTCTCCTATCTGCACCCAAAATTCATCTTTGAAGTCAACATTTGATTAACCTTTGCATAAGCATCTTAAATTATCTTCCAATCAGTGCATGAACAAGCCCTTTTGTGAATGCCCTAAAATACCTCTCTCATTGGCTCTTGAAGGCATCTTGAGACCATGGTGTGTCCGTCTTAAATATTTTTTTTGGAATTGGTATTAGGGAAAATTTTAGGGGCTATATATCACCCATGGGCTATTTTCCCATGTTTTTACCAAAATAAAGATTCGCCAATTTCCATTTTTTCTAAAAGTGATTCACCCAAATTCTATAGAATAAAATTATTTTACCTTAAAAATAGACCAAATTTTATAAAACCATATAAAATATTTTGAAATTTAAATATTTTTACAAAAATATCGCCAAACATTTTATACTTTTCATATTAAGGACTTGTAAGATTCGCCAAGGTCACTACATTCTAAGATAAATTTCTATCCTTAAAATTATACTTGATTGGTATGCATAAAAAGGTTTCCTATGTTTTTCCAATAATTCAATTTGAATGGGAGGAAAATCCTCATGGAGTTCATGGAAAAAGGATATACATTTGAATGATGCTATAATTTCCATTGAATGCTTACTAAGAATAAACCAATCAAGGTTGGATAAACCTCGGTTCTAGAATCTATAGTAAGGAGTTCTCGAATCGACTCCTAAATTCAAACTTTGGAATGAATCCTAAATCAACCTTTGAATCTATCCCTTAAACCCATTTTTCCATCGACGGTTGGTAGAATTTTTTCCATCGATGTCATAGACTTTCTTTTTCATTAGTGATTGTGAAGGAATTTGTCATCAAAACACTAAAAAAGTTCTCGTCATCGGTGTTTGGGATGGAGATTTCAACCAGCGCCCAATAACCTCTCTTGCATCAGTGCTCTATAAGCCTTTTCCATCGATGCCTACAAGGAATTTTCTTATTGGTGCCTCAAAATTACTTTCCCATTGGTTCTTGGAAAATATTGCCCATTGTCACCCAATTCATATTTTCCATTGAAGCATCAATGAACTTTCATAGAATAGTTCCATGAAAGTTGGCATGTGTCGTGCCATGTAAGCCCAAGTGCCACACGGAGATACCCGTGCACACAAGTCGAAAATATTTATGAGGAAATAAAAAAATGGTTCCCATAGGTGGATTCAACATGTTCCATGGTAAAGAACTCAATAAATAACTAGAATGTTCACTTTTATTCTTTTTTTCATAATGGGGGCACAGACGGAAAATTGATAGAGCATAAATTAGACAAATAGGTAAAATAAATTTCAGAGTAACACACCAATCCAACAATGCATAGGAGTGGTTGGGAGGGTGACAAATTGGTATTAGAGCATGAATTTAAATTTTTGAGTACCTTGTATCTTCAATGTGGCATAGAGGGGACTGGGTACATAAAGATGAGCATCAAATCTTTGTTTCAAACATTAGACTAGTATGGGTCATGAACTAGAGACAAGGTTACAACATTAGGTGTTGTATGGTCTCAATGAAGAGGGAATGATGATATTTTTGATGTTATTATTAAAACAAAACAAATAGATTATTTTCTTTGTTCTAGCGTAGGGATGTATAGAGACAGAGTAAATATCGTTCAAACATTCATGTGCAATCAATGATATTAAATACTACCATGGAAGATTTAGCACAATTTCAAGAGTATAAGTCTAATGAAGGAATAAATATTGAGACTCCTCTAAACATGGAAAAAACCTTGATAAGTTTAAAAGTATAACTTTGGAGTTGCAAGGTTGATAATGAAAAGATAATAAAATCTTTAGAAGAACATAACATATTACATGTTTCTTTACTTTAGAGATTAACTAAAAATCATAAACAATTGTATCAAGGACAATTCTCAAGTAATATTGGTAAAATTCCTTAAAGGAAGAGGTTACACAGTGTTAAGAATCATACATCTAGTGAAGGGACCTCATCAGACTCATTAGACAAGGATATAACATCTTCTGATGAATCAATCAACAATGGATCAAAGTCTTTTTCTTGTAAACTTAAAAGGAGGAGGCATCCGAAATACTGTTTATGGGAGGAGTTCAGAAAGGTAAACTTGCCTACGTTTGATGGTGAGGTGAAATCAAGAGAAGAAGATGAAGCATGTCTTCTTTTATTAGATAAATATTTTCAAGTACATGACTATATGGGAATATGAAGGATAGAGTGATCATTTTTAATATGAATGTAAGAGCATTGATTTGGTGGGAATACCTCAAAAATGAAAAGAGGATTAATTAGAGGAATGTCACCTAGGAGAAATTAAAGAAATACTTTTGACATAAATACCTTTTAGAGAGGTAATATGATGGTAAGGTCAAAGAATTTTGTGAATTGAAATTGGGACCAGTTAACCATGGATGATTATGTCAATAGATTTTTGGAATTACTAAGATACATTACATATAACAAAGATGAGAAATTGAAAATTTATCACTTCCAAAGTGGGCTTCCCCATTTCTACCAATATACGATCAAATTTGATGAGCCCAAAAATCTTGATGAGACAATCTAGAAGGCTAAACACTTCTATGAGAAAGMCAAATATAAACCAAAATTCAACAAGGCCWGGAAARAAAAGAGAAACRATAATYTGAACAGAGGAAGAAAGRATKTAAGCCTCAATAGTATAAGAACTAGYCAAAGAATCRYAAACCAAGTTMCCCAACAYTGAGTATATTCCAACAYAATTTTCCATCTCAGAGTGGAAACAAGCCATAAGCGGTAGTTGAAGAAAGGCCAAAGGAGCAATGGAAGGGGCCTCTGAAATGTTGGGGATATGGAGAGAAACATCTACTCAAATATTTCTCCCATAGACAAGAAAATAGTAGGACGTTCCATAACATACAAGAAGCTATAATAGTCAGTGATGAAGCAAGGAATGTTTTTAGAATCTATGCTACTGTAGAAGATTGACAAGAAAACCACCAAGCATCATTGGTGGGATTCAAAGATGATATTTCTAAGAAATCCATTTCTATTTTGATTGATCCAAGATCTATTCATAACTATGTTGCACCTCATGTGATTTCCTTTAACACCCTTCATAAATGTAAGCACACAAAGTTTTGGTTAGTGTAGTTGGCTACAAGAACTAGGAGAAAAGTGAGTGAATTGGTGGAGGCATTCCCATTGGAAATGAATGGACTAATTACATAGAAAAATCTAAATATTTTTCCACTAGGTTCATATGATGTTTTGATTAGAATTGATTGGTTAGAAACACATAAATTCAAACTGGACTGCTACAACAAAATTTTTTACTCTGTAGATGATGATGGGAATCCAAGGAATAGTGAAAGGTGTTTCAAAACCCATCTCTACAAAAAAAATTTCATCCTTACAACTGAAGAATATTTTTTGAAAGAGTTTCCAAGTGTTTGTTGTTCATGTATTGGAGTCAACCAAAAAAAAAAGTTCAAATATTGAAGAGTACCCAGTACTTCAATCTGCTAGAACGTCCTTGGTCTACAACGAGCTGGTGTCGCCTTTTTTATAAAGATAAGTGCTCTCTGTTGTGATATTATTATCTGTGTATGAATGTATTCCACTGTGTATATTTAATTATTTTTTAATTGAATCTTTAGACTATGCATGCTTGTTAATTACTGTTGTGCATGTCGTTAAAGTCTTTTCTTTTATGCATCCTTGAATTTTAAACAAGGAATGTTTCTAGAATCTATGCTACAGTAGAAGATTGACAAGCAAACCACCAAGCATCATTGGTGGGATTTAAAGGTGATATTTATAATAAATCCATTTCTATTTTGATTGATCCAAGATCTATTCATAGCTATGTTGCACCTCATGTGATAGAAATCCATATGGACGTCTGTTTGGTCATCAGTTTGGGGGTGAAATGTCGTGGAGAAACAAAGTTGGCATCTGAGCGAAGACCATAGAGTATTCTAGAAGTTACCAAGGAAGAGAAAGTCACGATCCAAAATGATACTACTGGGTAAGACAAAATGGGGCCACAAATTATGGAAATGGAGGTTGGAAGTTTGCACAATAGTTGTGGTTTTATGATAGGGAATGAATAGATCCATCTTAGAGAAACAAAAAACTACGACCTAAATAAAATCATGATTGCGAAATGTTATAGTGACACCACTCAGAAAGTCAATGCAAATGGATTCCCATGGACGAGAAGAAACTGGTAGAGGTTGGTACATACCATGCAGATTGTTAGATGGCTTACTTTGTGAGCAGAGAGAGAAAGTAAGAACGATTTTTTCTACCTTTTTGGACAATGCAGGCCAATAGAAATGGAATTGGAGATTAAGGATGGTTTTGGTTGTGTTGAAATTACCACCACAAGAATATGTGTGTGTTTCATGAATTATAATGAGACGGTCTTCGGTCTGCAGCACGCAAAACCGATTGAGTTTGTAGAGCCACCATTCATGGATGGTGTAGTCTAGAAAGGGAGTTTCGTTGATGACAGTATGTTGTTGCAAATCACTCTAGACTTCACTAAAACATGAATATCTATCATACATTTCCTTCCATGCATCATAAGCTGCACAACACACTTATAAATTTGCAAAACCTGCATTGGGGGGAGAATTAACAAGTCCTCCATCTTATTGGAAGTCCCCTTCTTATATTTAATAACCAGGTGAAACTATTGAATATAAGATGCCCACTTTAAATGGCATTATTCCTGCATCTTACTTTGGGAATTGATGAATATAAAAGGATGATGGTTGATATGCAGGATGGTCTCTTTACCTAGAATGTAGTGGCACCATTTCTTGAGTGCCTATATCAACATAAATAATTCCTTGTCATATGTGTTGTAGTTGACTTTCATTTCTTCAAGAGTCTCAAAGTGATACGCTACTAGATGACCTCCCTGTTTAAGTACAACCCCAATGGTGAATTAAGATGCATTTGTCTCGATATCAAAGGGATGATTCATGTCTGGTAGTCTTAGAACATGGATCTAACATAATGTTGTGTTCAATTTTATAAAATGGCACTCAGCCTTTGAAGTCCACATAACATTTTCTTGATGTGACAACTGATGCAGAGGTTGAGCCAGCTGTGAGAAGTGGGAGACAAATTCCCTATAGAAATTGATGCCCCCCATGAAACTTTTGAGGTCATGCATGTTGGATGGCATTGGAAATTGCAAAAAACACTGCACCCTCAAGGAATCTGGGTGCACACCTTGGGTAACCCCTATGAATCCCAAGTACTGGATGGAATTCTATCCAAAGAAACACTTATTTTCCTTCACCTGCAACTTATGTTTATGTATCAATTCAAGAAATTTTTGCACATGTTGCAAATGGTCTTTCCAAGAGCTACTGATCAAAATATCATCCAAATAAATAATGAAAAACTTACCTAGGTGTGGTATGAATATGTCATTAATGAGGCACATGAATGTGGTTGGTGCATTCGTTAGGTCGAATTGCATTACCATCCACTCAAACAACCCAAATTTGATCTTGAACATTGTCTTCCATGTGTCTATTGTCTACATGCACACTTGGTGATACCCGTCTCTTAATTCTGTATTAGTGAAGAAGCAATCCCCTTGTAGGTGGTCTAACAAATCCTCGATCTAGGGAAGGGGATATCAATTTTTAACAATGGATTTATTGAGGGAAGGATAGTCATCTGTGAGGTGCCACTCAAAATTTTCTTTCTTATGTATAATAAAGGTAGGGGATGCATAGGGTGGAGATGAAGGCTTGATGTGGTTGGATTCCAAAGCTTGTCCATTTTTGCGTACAATTTGAAAAGCTTCACGAGGCATGAGACGGTAGGAAGGGGTGTTGGGTAAGGATGCATCTAGTATGAGGTCAATGGAGTGATCAATAGAGAAATATGGGAGTAATCATGTGGGATGTGTGAATACAAAAACAAATTGATCAAGCAAGGGGATCGTGTCTAGAGGTGGAGGAGTGGACAAATTATTAGGTTTAACATGGCGCACTAAGCACAATGAGACGCATTAATTGATACTGACTTGCTTAACTGTTGCTTTGTCGGTAAATGAAAGAGTGGGTTTAGGAGAAGATGATGTGAGAACATAGGTGCACCTATCCAATTTAATATGATATTGGTGGGATTTAGCATGGTATACAACGTGCCAGGCCTGTTGGTATGGGAGGTCGAGTAATAATTCTGCACAATCCAAAGGGGAGACACCACATGTGACTGTATTATGAAACAAACCGATGGTGAAGGTGATAACACAACACCTAGAGACTGTGAGATGAGGGATACCCTTTTGTACCCAACCAAGTTGGTATGGGGTTGGATACAAAGTAGTGGGTAATTGGAGGTGTTGTACCAAGTCATGTGAGACGAGGTTATTTTGGTTGCAATTTTCCATAATGAGGGTGTCCAATTCATGTTTCATTTGGAAATTATGGGTAAGGAGAGGAGCAATAGATGTGTTTGGTTCATTGGAGGCCATTAAAATGAGGGATGGATCTTCTTAAATAGGGTTTTCTAGGGAAATCACTTTAGGATTTGCAAGGGAGTCAGTCGGTGCAAAAATTATTAAGTGTGCGATAGTTGGAAGAAGAGTGTGAATTGGTCTTATGGAAAGAACACCAAGGTGCATTATCGGATGAGGTGGGGAAGGACTGTAGGTCATCTTATGGGAGAGTAGGATAATTACTAGGAGTGGATGGTCCGACTCAAGCTTGAAGAGACGGAGTTGAGGTACCACCTTATGTTCCATGTCCAATTTTGGAAGAAAAACATTGTCCAAGGAAGGGTCGTCAAACATATCTACTTCATGATGGATCCTTAGAAATAAGACATAATTGAAATTGACAATCAATACATATTTCAGATCGGTGATGTGGAGTTGGATGCACAGTTTGTAGAATATGTCGATGTATCCCTGGGTGGACTGATTGGAATTTTTTTGAAGATGCAACCATTTGGTGAGGAGGTTTTGGCAATATCTCGGTGGGTAGAAGCACTCTTTGAGAACCTAGCAGAAACCATCCCACGTCGTAATGTGTGGTCTCTATGTCTTGACTAGGTTAGCTATGTCCGTGACCTAAGAATAATTCTCCAGCTGATTTTCCCACCATGTCTTTGCAATTCCCTCGAGTTACATACCAATGATTTGAATATTTGTGTATTTTTTCATCGTAGGACATATACGAAAGTATGTGGAAAGACTATGAAGCCAAGAGTCAACATTCTCGTCATTCATTTGTCCTACAAACTTCGGTAATTGGAAGCACATATGGAGATGCATGGGTGTTGGAGATATGTGCTATTGTAGATGG
Source organism: Picea mariana (assembly GCA_032191745.1). Lineage (NCBI taxonomy): Eukaryota > Viridiplantae > Streptophyta > Pinopsida > Pinales > Pinaceae > Picea > Picea mariana. The sequence goes on along the minus strand of JASDQU010011476.1, from coordinate 178,981 downwards.
AGTATCTCTTGGAGATCCATCGTTAATGTAACAACCCCATGATAATCCCCAGTTTAGTTAATGCTTATGTAGATATAACGTGTTCCTACAAGCGATGTAATATGTGAATTGTATTTATATGTTTTAATAATAAAATGTGATGCCAACTACTAAGGGGACATGGATAGATATGGGGAATGAATTAATATACAAGAGAGGGGAGGGTATAAGATAATTCCTAGGAAGGGTTCCAAGGCAAAATTACCGATAAATATTAATTTAACCCATTTTCCTAAATCTTCTATTGATATATGAACCTTCTAATTTATGATTGAGTGTTCCAAAAGTCAATCATTGAATACATGTAAGAGGGTGGGTGTGACTGGTCACATCCCAAATTTATTGAGCACATGGGGGTTGAGGACAATCATCTTGGGGAAGTGTATGAGTTAAGCAAGAAATCCAAAGGAGAGGAAATGCATATGGGTTGGGACAATAGTTTTAGTTAATCAATTTTTGTGCATAAGCAACAAGTAGAGCGAAAGAAAAGAGAGCTTGGAGCTAGTGCAACCATGGAGGGAAAATTCTAGAGCATGATAGAGCATATTTGGAGAAAATTGGAGCTGAATATTGAAGAAATAGGCTGTCGGGCCTGAAGAGTGAACTCCTGAGTGAATTGCACTAAAACACCAAGTGTTTTCTGTTGTTTGATGGTAGTTCTTCCCTTGAGTTCCCAACTGAGATATTCCTATCTACCT